>CM075852.1:21875260-22182760 GCA_037975125.1 Latrodectus hesperus
TATAATTTGCAGTCTTGATACTATAATAGGTTTTTATTTTATGATAAAAATATTTCTGAGAAATGGTCTATGTCACTTATTTGGATTTATGCGGCGTTTCAAATGCTAGAATTCAGTTATTTTAAGAAACATGCTGCTAAAAATCAAACTGTCACATTAATAAGAGACAAATTTAAGTCAAATTAAAAATAGTTTTTGAAAATTAACCATAAATCTAATACATAATATATAAAGCATAAATTATATCAATTTAACCGTATTAGTAAAGACAAATTTTCGGTACACACACAATCTGTGATATTTTTATTTTTAATCAAAGATTTCGTGCATTTAATCATTTAAAAATTTCAAATAAATGAAGCACGTAGTATGATCACATTATTTTATTTCAAACAATAGTTTTGTGCTTTTATTATTTGTAAGAAAAGTACTTAAAGAAGCTATATTTATTATTATTTTATTTGTTAAAAGTATTTCGCTAATTCATATAGTTAAGTAACGGAACTTAAGTCTAATTAAATTGGAAGAAATCACTGTATAATTTCTCTCCTTCATATAATTTAGTAGAAACTTTTTAGAGTTAGAAAACTTTACCAAGTTTTGAGTAGGCCTTTTGAAATTATGTTGTTTTTTCTTCTTTTAGACTATGAATGATAATTTTTTTCAAATTAATAAAAGAGATAAGAAATTCTTCTTATAAAACAACAACATCTGGTTGTGTAAAAAATGACAAATACTAAAATATATAACTGAGTGATGTTAAGAAATAAATATAATGTAGCATCACATTTTACTTTTCTTGAAAACAGAGCTTCACTAGTATTAGTAATAAAACTTCCTACTTACAAAATTTTAATTATAAATTTATTTACAATGTTTAGGAAAAATTAACATTTTTTTCAAATATTAAACTTAGATTTTTATTAAGATAATATAAAAATGTATGCCTTTCCTAATCGAAAATAATGCTAATTTTAGTTTGATATTAAAACAATTATACCTTTTCGGCTCGAAAGTATTACAAAGTTTCTACACTTTTTTGCATTATGATGATTAATTTCAACAAAAGTCCATGAAAATTGAATCATCCTAAAATTTAAGCGTTTAACTTTTCAAATTAAATAATGGTTATTTTTAAATAAGCGATTTTTCGCACATACTATTAGTTACTAAGTAGTTTAATCACACATTACTAAGTTGGGTAATCCCACATTCTACGTACGGTGGTCACACATTACTAAGTAGAGTAGTCACATTTTCTACGTAGACTCTGGTCACATATTTTATGTAGGGTAGTCACACATTGTACGTAGGGTAGTCACCACACATTACTAAGTTAGGTAGTTAAAAACACAAATAAGCCCTTCGCATTTTTAGGAAACTTAGCTTATAGAAATTTTGAAGGGAAATAAATTTCTTCTCAACACAATTGAGCACCTCTACGTTTTCTTCATTAATGTAATTACTAAGTGTAAAAGTCATTTCTCTTTCATTCTGCGGTTGAGGTAATGAAATGAAAATGTTAATGTTTCAAGTAGTCGCATTTATTTATTTACATCATTATTATTTAATTAAAACATTTAAGAGAATTAAAAGGTATAAATAGTGCTCTAAGAAAGCAAATTATTAACTAGATAATATAGATGAGGATAAATTAATGTACAAATAATGTGCGCTGTTTTTATTTTTCTAGTCAAAAGATTTCCTGCTTTTGATTATTTAGAAATTTCAAATATTTATAAAATTATATAAATATTTATGAATACTTATGAAACGCATTAATTAGGTATCTATTTATACAATTCAATGTAAAGTTTCATACATAAAATTCATGTGTAATATTTCATACGTATAAAATTTCATAATCATATATAAAATTTCTTTTTATGCAATGTTATAAAATTCTTCATCCTAAAATTAAACATTTAATATAATATTTTAAAAAATTACATTCTGGTTAAATGGAACTTAAAATTTACTGATTGAAATTTGAAGAAAAATTCGATTATTGTTTTTAATAATAATTATAAGTAAGCAAGATTTACAATTAATAACAACTAAGGAATATTTATTACGCAAAATTTTTAAAAAGTAAAAAATATCAACATATACCATGCTTTTGGAAAAAATATGATGATGCTCTGAAAAGCTAATGATTTCTCCGTTCGATGGGTAAGAATAAGGCATATATAATGAATCAAAAAAGAAGTAAAAATCGCTTCTAAACTGGAAAATGTTAGAAAATCCGTTCAAAAAGAACGCATGGTTATTCGTCATATTACTGAAGAGCAACAACAACTGTGCAATTATATTTCTCTCCCTTAGTATTTTAAAAAAGAAGCAGCAGGATTCATTTGAGTCACGCAGCTTAACTGACTGACAAAAATCTACAAATTTGCTTTTTCATCGTATTGATTTGCATTTTTTCGTTGCGTTTATGTTTACATAAAAAATGAATAATTCAAGGATCATTTTGCGATGATGAATGCGCTTCAAATTATCTTTTTTCCAGCAGAAAATCATCTTTAAAAGAAACTTCATACTCTGAGAAAGAAAATTTCAGAGGGACACTTATTCTGAAGAAGGGCACTTTGGATACGTTATGCGCTCTGAATTATAAATAAATTATTATTGTCTTCAAATTACAAAAATGATAATTAAAATGTGATGAATTTCTCTACAGAAAAAAAATTTGGAAGATTTTATAAACAAAAAATAATTTAATATTAAATAAATTTTAGAGAAAAGAAATGAATATGATAAATATTTCTCCGCAGAATTTTTTACTCTAAAAAAATTTTAAACTGATTAATATGGTTGTTGAATGTGTGTCTTAAATTAGAAAAAAAAGTTCTTATTCACCTAATTTTAAGTAAACAAAGAGTATTTAAACAGAAGATAGAACATAGAAATATTTCTATATATACTAAATGAATTTTTAATAAAGAAAAACAATATTACATACCTAAGTAAGTGCTAATTACATTTTTCATTTGTTCATAATTCAATGTTATTTTGCTTCAAACATATAACTTACAGTTAATATTAGAAACGTCAGATCAAACATATTTTCAACAGGTAATGTGATAAGTATACATACATACATTATATATATATATATATATATATATATATATATATATATATATATATATATATATATATATATATATATATATATATATATATATAGTATGTATATATATATATATATATATATATATATATATATATATATATGTATGCATATATATATATATATATATATATATATATATATATATATATATATATATATATATATATATATATATAAAATGTATTGTTTTCCATTTAGTATTTTCAATGTACTATTCTGCATTTGGCATTTTTCCCTAGTATTTTGTAAAATATACTATTATCTATCTATCTATCTATCAATCTATCTATCTATCAATCAATCTATCTATCTATCTATCTACTATATATATATATATATATATATATATATATATATATATATATATATATATATATATATATATATATATATATATATACATAAGTAGTGTGCTTATACCTTTAGTGTGCTTGGATTTCAAAATTTTGAAATCCAAGCACACTTAAGAAACCAAAATAAAAAATGTTGATTGAGAAAGAATTTATGAAAATAGCAAAGTAATTTACGAAAAAATTTCATAAGTAAATTACAAAAGGAAAATTAATTTCTTTTGTAAATTTATTTAATCGAACAAAGCAAAGTAAAAATTTCAAAATGAATATAAATAATGAAATAAGTTAAAAATGGATCATTATAGCTAACTATTTGCAGAGAACCGTTAGAAACCGTTTAGTTTTATTCGAATGAAATATCATTAGACTCCAACCATTAAATCTAGGCTAATTATTTATGAAAATAAAAGGTTGGAAGTTTTTAAAAGCCATTCAGGAAAACAAATTACATAAAGTTTCAAAAATAAAAATATAAATCTGAAAAAGTAAAACGAAGTGATGTATTGTGAAATTTAATACAGAAGTTTGAAAGTTAATTAGTAATACATGTCACAAACAGTATCCATACTATATATTTCAGTAAAAAGTGTAACAGCAAGACAAGACAATGCTTGAAATTGAAACGGATATAAACTTCTTAGCAATGATATTAAATAAACTATGAAAATAATAAATTTGTGAGAAAAATAGAGTGTGCGTTATTAACTGTTAAATTAGTCAGTTTTACAAAGCTATTTTAAATTTAGGTTAAATGAAAGGATATTGACAATGGCAACGAAATGTTTTAAAATCATGAATGATATCATCAAATAATTGGACATACTAAAATCTTGAAATATCTCCAATGTTAGATTCATCACATTAATAATTTAATGTTTGTTTTACGCACATAAATACATATCATAAAATAAACTCCATGGAACGACAGCCCATGTGTGCCAAGGCCTGCAGTGCCCATAACTGCTTTCATGACCGAGGGTCCTGGGGTGCGAAGCATATGTCCCAATTAGGTGGTCAGCCTAATGTAAGACCCCCAGTGTTTAGTTCCCAAGCATGCTTGGTACTCAGTTAATCGACCCACTGAAGGGATGAAAGCCTGAGTCAACTTTGCCCAGCCAGAGGATCGAACCTCGGCCTTGTGTCATGGGAGCGTGAAACACTGCCACTAAGCAACCAGGCATCAAATACACATCACACAAATTGAAATTATAAGATTTAAGAATACATTAACACGCATTAATTAATTTGGAATAAAAATAATAATAACTCCGTAACTGTATTAATCTACAACTTAAGATTTGTAGATTAATCTTCAATATAAGTCAACTATTCTTTAAACGGTATATTGACTTCGATCATTCAAAGATTAAAATATCATCAGCATCTATCGAAACATAAAAATTTGAAATTTCATTTCTACCAAATATTTCTGAATATTGGTGTTGTGATAAAAATATCGACTTTAAGACATTAAATCGGAAAACTAAAAATGGTATATAAAACACTTTTAAATTGCTCCTTTTTCGTGAAGATGTAGTGTTGTCGAATTCATGTCACTCCTTCAAGTTTAAAACTTGCATATCAAATGATATATTAGAGTATGAGCAACGCATTCATAAATGATTTACGTTAATCATGTATATTGTTTATGTAATTCTTCACTCAGTAAACAAGTCATCTCTTGATCAGTCATTATTAATTAATACTTTAAATACAACTATAAATACTCTGAGTATTTATAAAAGTAAATCAAGCAATAAGAATTTTAATAATCTAAGCTACAAGGAAAATACTTATTTCCTTGCAGCTTAGATTATTCAAATCTAAGAGTTCTAGATTACTGAAATATAATAGTTAGCTTAAATTACTTAAATTAAGGATTTTAATTTAATTAATTAATTCTCATTTATAAATTAAATTTATATAAGAAATTTTAGATAACATTCTTTCAATATAATACTGTCAACAAAACCAAAATTAAAAGTAAATATTAATTTTAATACTGTAACAGTAAATTTAGTTGTTATAAACATTTACTTGACTATGCTATTTTAACTATATTTAATCAATTTTCTTTAATTTATACCTTCTGTTTTTCACAGTTAAAAACATAAAACAATTAACATCATATACACATTTTTATTATTTTAATAGGTCTGTAGCTCTAGCATACTTTTAGGATTTGTTCCCATTGTAAAAAAATAAAGTGCATATAATTTATCTTGAAAGAAAACTCCTATTTTCTTATCATATTTTACGCATTCATTAGAATAATTTTCTATTATTATGATAAAACAGTTTTAAATTTAGTTGTATCATTCCAAAATTTATGTTTTAATACTCTTTGGTAGCTTATTTTTCACTTAGAAATTTTTATTAGAATTCACTTTCCTTTACCAGAAATTCTCACAAAGTTACGCAATATTGATGATAGATATTTTAACTTTCCTTTGTAATGAGGCCTATGCTCAAATAAGAAAAGTGTCAGTCTCGAAATAGGAAATTAGAGGGATTTGACTCAAAAGCTTAAACCAGCCAAAAATGCATCGTGTTCGCTAATGATGGTTAAACGACGTGAAATAGATCGTGATTGCATTGTCATCCATGTGAAGTGATGTTCCTGGAGCTGCCAGTTAAAATCTAGAGGTATTCTACTGTGGAGGTCAGACACTGCTTTAAATTATGAGTACCCAGAAAATTACGATGCCAAATCCATTATGTGTACCAAGAAGACATAATTTCTATCTTTTGTGACAAACGGATCTAATGGCATTATAACTAATTTTCGAAGACATTGAAAATAAATTTCATTTTCAATGTCAATACACAGGGTGATCTTTTTTAAAAAGACAGTGTTTGAAGCGCCCTATAACGCGATCTAATAGCCGAAATGGCAGCAAACTTGGTATTTAGACTAGTCAAGACAACGAGAAAAAGGATTCCGTGACAGAAATTTTAGTTCCAAAAATTACCGCTAAGGCATTTTGTAGAGCTTCACAATGTGCAAAATGTAAGAAAAGAAAAATACTATCACATGCAATCGTACAGTGAAATAATTAATGTTTATTTACTACATTAACTTCCCCGGTGAGGAATTAGACCACATTCCATGTGAGCACCGTTCTCAGAAATAACACCGTGCATTCTGTGCACAACGTTCTCCACAGCCGTGCGTAACATATCACGAGGAATATTCCGCACTGTCTTCGTTACGTTGTCCTTTAGAGTAGACAGATTTGATACTCCACCAACATAAACGCACGTTCCGGTAACGTGAGAGGCATGGCCACTGGAGCTCGTTTACTTCAGCTGAGATTATTTGTCTGAGCTGTCTACTATTCTTGCTTTTATAGCCTCTATTACTGGCACTGTCATTGCACAACATTTGGAATTTTCTTTGATACCCGTGCTTTATGCTCATTCTCATTATTGTAAGCAACAGTAGCGCCACAAAATGCCGGCGACTTTTGGAATTAATTAATTTTTTCACAGAATCCTATTAGCATGTTTTGATTAGTCTAAATATTAAGTTTGGTATCATTTCGGTTATTAGATCACGCTACAAGATGCTCTAAACACTGTCACTTTAAAAAGATCATCCTGTATATATATATATATATATATATATATATATATATATATATATATATATATATATATTACGAGACCTCATAATAAGTATTTGGTATATAATAAATAAAATATAAGTCACTATTTTATAATTTCATTATATTTTCTTTATCATTGATAAATAATAATTATTTAATGATCAAGTAAGCAATATCTAAGTTACATTTGACATATTTATAATTAATAGATTCGTGTTATATTTATTTCTTTTAAATGAAATTTGATGTCTCTAACTTATAATTTACTTACTTTCATGAATACTATTTAAATAATCTAATCACTACAGCTTATTCAAGGAATTTATTTTTGCAAGAGATTTACAAAGAATATTCAGAACTTTTCTTTCTTTGTAAGACGAAAAGCATTAGGAATTTATTCTAATCAGCTTTTTCTAAAATCTTATTTCTCTTACTACTCAAGCTTAAAGATAATGATCATTAAAAAGTTACACGAAAAGAGATTAAAATTTAGCTAATCAGCTGTAATTTAAGAAAATAACTTGTCTGCTAAGGAAAAAAGTAGGAATGAAAAGCCATTAAATATCAGGGATGACTTGTAGAGAAAAAATATAAAAAAGTTTATGAAAAAGTAATTCATTTTGATTTTAAATTTTCAGATCAATTCTGAACAAATATTACTTAAATTGAGTTTGTTTTTTGACTAAAACATAAAATAATTCCTTAAAAAACTTTAAAATTTTGAACATATTATTATTTAATACTCACGGACAGATATTTATTTCTTAAATTTTATTCTTAACAATTTTTTCACAATCGCTTTTCCATCATTATTCATAATCTTCGAAAGGAAATATCAGGAAGTTATAGATATATGCCAGGTAATTAAAATAATTATGATTAAAAATTTGTCACCAAGCAATTTAAAAAATACTGTTGTGCTAATGCCACTTTGTAATTAAATCATTCATCATAAATTTTACAATTAATTAAAATAATCATCAACAGTTAATTATTAAGCTAACTTTTATATTCTTTTTTTTATTTTGGAGATATTTTCATTTGTGTGTGCTTTAAATTTCATTAAGTAATTTTTAATTTATCTAATACTTTTATTTTTACTTTTTTATATTTATTCATTACTTTTACAGGAGAATTTGTAAACTACTTTTCAAGTTACTTTGTGCATAAATGAACTAAATTTGGCATTATGCAGTTTAGTTTCGGTATGGTACATTTTTTGCTTGAATAAGGCTCCAAAATTATTCTAGAAAATTAAAATTTTTATTTCTGTACAAAGTAAAAGTTTTGATATTAATTGTTTGATTGATTAGGGATAAATTATCAATCAAACAAATAATAGCGAAAAAAAATTCTTTATTCAACTAAATTATTATTTGCACAATACTAAATTATTCTGAATTTATTACAATTTAATTATTACCATATATATGTAGAAATCTGATTGGCCAATAATCAAAACTGAAAATAATAAAATAGTAAAAAATTACTAAAACGTGATTCGTTTAAATAGTTCATTTGAGAGAGCTCAAAGTTAAAAAGAAAAGCTGCGATTTACTATTTTTTATGGATATGAGTTTATATGGTTATTAAATTACACGTTACAAAAGATCTTTCTAGTTAATGAAAATTCATTATTTTTATTCTTTGTTCAAAATAAATCTTCAACATGCCTTCCGGGTAGTTTCGAAAATGAAATAAGAAATATTTCAGATAAAATCAATTTATATAGTAAGTCCTGGTTATCAATTCATTGTATTGAAATATGTCAAGAATTAAAATTCGTTATTTACTTAAAATCAATAATTATTCACAGAGATATTTACTTTAGGTGTGAGAAAAATGCATAAAATTCACACATAAATGGGGAATTCATAAAATACAAATTATGTAAAAGAATCTAGGGTTTCAGCGTCTATCAGGCACGTCGGCAAGTGGTGGATAAACAAACGTCCTTTCCTTGCTTTGGAGAGGACAGCTAAGTCAGAAGCCGTGAAATAATGTTGATGTCAATGACCAATAATCCAATTATCTTGTCCAGATTTCATACGGCCCATGGTTAAAATGAATGGCTATGCAATTATGGTGTCCAAATGAATCATATAGTATGCCTGGCAAAAAGCTAGAGTAAGTTGTCTTACTCAGTAACTCAGGCAATTATGGGTGGACCTTCCTATTTCCTGAGATTTAAAATACAAATGAATTGCTTAAAAGTAATTGTAAGTAAAAGCTCTGAGATAAACCTAAGAAAATTCACAATATATCAACTGAAGGAGTAGAAAGGACTTTTTATGAACTAAAGGTAGAAATTTCTCCTAGTGTGAAAGAACAGCCATGTTGCATATGAATGTGATACTCTTACTCAAGGGACTACTGTAGGTACTCTTGGGATACTAACGAATTCAGCTTAGTTCCTTAAAACACTTTTTCTGATTTCATAAACAAAGTGGGAGACTAAACAGATAGATATATATTATTTTGGATTTAGAGCTTGGTGCAAAATTGTTTTAATATAACTGCCTGATTTTTCAAATCCAAATAAGAAAAAGAAAAAAAACAATAAATCATGCATTGTATGAATATATCTCCCTCAACAATACTGACAAAGCCAATGGCTTAATCCTCTTTTGTAACTCCAAAACTGATTTGGAAGCATTAAACAACGATCAATCAAGGCTAACTCATGATATTATACATCAATTGAAAGAAATTGAAAAATTACACAAGATTTGTATTCTACAGTGGATGCCCGCCCACGTTGGCATCCTTTAAAAGTGAAAGGCATATTAACTTGCTAAGGAACGGAGAAAACTCAATGATGGAAATACTTCAAAGTCACGTTTGACGGAGAATGCAGTTGCAATATACCGTCAAAGAGAAAACACCATTAAAAAAGACTCAAAGATTTGTGAAATAAACCCAATAGAGACCGCACTCATAACTCATCATTCAGTCTCAGAACCGCTCACTATCGAGATAGTGCAGAGCACGATCTCCATGATGCTCTGTGCATCTGCACACTCATGGTCATATTTAGCTCTCCATCTGACACGATGTAGTGCTCTGCACTATCTCCTTGACGCTCTGTGCTCTGCACTACCCATGTTCATATTTAGATTCTTCCGTCTGACACGAGATAGTGATTTGCACTATCTCCTTGAAGCTCTGTGATCTAAAGATTCATAGTCATGTTTAATACTCCGAAACATCTGATACGAGATAGTGCTCTGCACTATCTCCTTGTTGCTCTGTGCTCTGCACACTCATGGTCATATTTAGTTCCTCCCTGACACGAGATAGTGCAGAGCACGATCTCCTTGATGCTCTGTGCTCTGCACACTCATGGTCATATTTAGCTCTCCTCTCTGACACGATGTAGTGCTCTGCACTATCTACTTGATGCTCTGTGCTCTGCACACCCATGTTCATATTTAGTTCTTCCTTCTGACACGAGATAGTGATTTGCACTATCTCCTTGAAGCTCTGTGCTCTGCACATTCATGGTCATATTTAGTTCTCCCCTCTGATACGAGATAGTGCTCTGCACTATATCCTTGATGCTCTGTGCTCTGCACACTCATGGTCATATTTAGTTCTCCTCCCTGACACGATATAGTGCTCTGCACTATTTCCTTGATGCTCTGTGCTCTGCACACTCATGGTCATATTTATTTCTCCCCTCTGACACGAGATAGTGATTTGCACTATCTCCTTGAAGCTCTGTGCTCTGCACACTCATGGTCATATTTATTTCTCTCCTCTGACACGACACCAACCAACCAAATAAGTAAAAATAAAAGGTAGATAGAAGAATACCAATTAAAGGAAACATTTAAATTAAAAAAATGAAGTTTTAACTAAGAATCGGGTAGAAATAATTGTTCCTAATAAAGTCATTAATTTAAACATTTTTCTAAGATTTTCAATTGATAAAATTTACAGTCTTAGAAAGCATAACTGTTGTACATTAAGCAAACCATTTTTCACAGTTGAACATTTTTTAGATTCAAAGCATTTAAATCCGTAATCCATATCATAACATGCATACTCATTTAAATTTACAGTTGCACTTTCTAATATTTGAAAAAAATGGCTAAGATTTATTTTGAGAGCAATAATTTTAATTTCAAATGTATGTTTTCCGAATAAGATAATATTTGTTTTGCTCTGCAGATTCGGTCAATTTTAATGAAAATACACTATCTTGAGTATATCAGAAAATAATCTGTTTTACATCAAAATGAAAAATCATTATTACAAAAACATGATTATTTCAGTACTCAGAATATTTTGCAAATTATTGATTTTTTCGGTATAAATTTTACAGAAAAGGTACATCATATTTACAATATCAATATTATTTTTAAGAAAACCACACACACATGCATACTAAATCATTTTTCTTATGAAAAGGAATTTTATCTAAATGAAATTTAAATTAATTTCAAATACATTTTATCTTAACGAACTTTACTTTAATGTTAGTAATGCACTTTAAATCAAATAATATATTTCCAAAAATATGCAAAAATTAATTTTATTTATGTTTATTTAATTCAAGATTATAATTAACTAAATAAATCAGCAAAATTATACTTCGTACCTATAGTATCATATCTTTATATACTGAACTTTAAATTTCTTTAAGCCGTCCAACTTGTCTAGTGGTCAGCGTGCCTGACTGTAGGTAAAGAGGTCCTGGGTTCGAACAAGGTTCGGGCATGGATGTACTTTCTCTCTCTTCAATCTTGTCTTCGTCCTTTCCTTGTATGATTGAGTGTGAATGGTTGCCTACCCTATAAACGGGTCCCTATCGCATGTGTGTAGAGCAAAGTCGTACTTCACCTTCATGGTGCTCTGATTAAAACAAAAGGTGCTCCCGATCGTCTTAAATTCGCATAGCCAAGGCATAGCGATCTTGGCTTGTCCAACTGTCATTAGTAACAACAACAAATTTCTTTAACGAAATTAGAAAGGCTACATTTTTTGTAGATTTATTTTTTGCCAAATCCTTTTATTTATAGTTGGATATGTAAAATGTATTTAAATATTAACCTTATTTTTATGTACCAGATAAGAATTAATGTCTCCTGTATATTAAGATCATTGATCATACTTTATTTCAATAATTCCAAATAAATATAGTTATGTGTAATATTAATTACTATTAACTGAGC
Source organism: Latrodectus hesperus (assembly GCA_037975125.1). NCBI lineage: Eukaryota > Metazoa > Arthropoda > Arachnida > Araneae > Theridiidae > Latrodectus > Latrodectus hesperus. Next base: position 21,887,538 of record CM075852.1, read on the forward strand.
ATTAATTATGCGTTTCCCTAGTTTGGTTACTTCCTTATGAAACAGTTGCACAAAAATTAAAAATTCGTAGTTTTTAAGAAATAATTCTCGAAGAATTCTACTGTACACTTATGAAAATAAATGTAATAGTTTAATTTGAAGATTTTTTGCTTTAAATTCATTTTAATATTTTTTATAATTAGAAAAAAGCTATTAGAGTAAAAGAGAAATCTGCAGTTACCAGGGATTTGCTTATATTTTTTAAAAGGATGGGGGTAAGCAACAACTATATATTTAGATATAATTTGAATAACCTCTAACTTAATTTTTTCCTTAACATTTCTATTTTTTGTATTTTCACAAAATAATGAAACTTTTTAAGGAAATAAAATGTTAAATGATTTAATTTCGAAACCAAAAGTAATATTATCAACTTTAATCAAATATTGTATTCCTAAGTTCAACCATTTGCTAAAAAAAGAAGAATTTATGTTTGAACACCGAAAGTTTTACTTTCTAAAAGTTATAAAATTTATATTTTACACCTTTCTTATCCATAAAATTTGTTTTTTCATAAATAAATATAAAGTTTCATAAAGAAAAACTTTATTTAAATAAGTAAAGAAGAACAAAAATGGGAACTAGACTTTATGGTTGCCTCTTTCTTTTCAGAAATATGAAGCAAGATTAAATAAGTATTACAAAAAGTTAAAAAGTATTTTATAAGCAAATTTTTAAATATATATTAAGTAAAAATATATTTTTTATTTTAATATAAGTAAAAATGTCACAAAACTTATTTTTATATTGACATTTATTGGAAAACAAACAGTTTCTTTAGTATTAAAACATTATAATATCTATAATATTTTAAATTTATATGAATCATTAAATAATCTATATTTTGTTTTAAAGTTTAGAATTGTTATAGTTGCTTAAGTCTTCAATCTTATCTTGGAAAATCCATTTTACCACCTTGTGAATGAACTAACATTCTTTTTTTTATAAAAATGATGTAAAATAGTTTACTATAATGCTGTATTATTTATCTATAATACTTATGAAGTTTACTTTTAATTTCCAAGGACTTTTAAATAGTCAGGTTACATTTTTAAATATTTGTATTTAACAATTTGTAAAAATGATACAAATATTATAAAGCTTGTTTCCTACCTTTTAAATTTTTTAAATTTTACGTATATAAAGTGTATGCACAAAATAAATATTCCAAGCCAGAATACGTTTTTAATTTGCATTAATGACAATTTTTAAAAAGCGTAATCTATTCATCTATATTAGAAGAATAAAGCTAGTTTTTTATCATGATTGATTCTTTTCTCAAATATTATTGAAATAAATTACTCTCTATTACTCACTAGAATTCTTCACACTTAGTAACTTCCATTTTTTGTAATATTCTTAGCATTTTGAGCAACAAATTTATTTTTTGTTAACATATTATTTTGTTCCTAATGGAATGATCACATTCCTTGATGTCTGTAAATACATGTAAATAATTTAAGATAATATGAAGTATTAAATACACTTCTCAAATTAAGAATTATTGAGGTTGAACAACGAATTAATTGGTTTGTGTATAAAAATAATCAATTTCTTACAACAACAGCTAAATTGAAAGCAGCATCAGCTAAATCAAAAGTATTGAATATTCATTCAATAATGGTGTAATTTGTTAAGTGTATAAAATGAATTAATAGCGCAGAAAAAGTGAATATAATAAAATGTTATCATGATTTATTAAATTTCATCATAGACCTATGATACTTAATATATCACTAAGGACAATGTCTACGATACTTAATATTACAGTCACACGGAGTAACTTCCCAACACAAAGAATGTATTTAATCCATTTATTTTTAAGAAACAATGTTGACAAAGTTAACATTTATTTTTTTTGTGAGCAATGATTTTAAACTTCACATATAACATTAAAAATTTGATTATTTAATAATAAATTTAAGTTAAATGTCAGGTATCGAACCATTTATCTACACCATTGTTTATTAACAAAACGTTGCCAACACCCGAATACATTTATAACTATTGGCTTATACTCGTATGCAGTAAATAGTATAGTGTTGTAAAATGATTGAAATGACATATTGAGGTATTAATTTTACTTATGCTCTCCATATTTAGATATATGGAGACAACATATGTTTTTGTTTGATAATATTAGTACTTTTCTCTCTTCTTTCTTTAACACAAACGTCATTAATTATATTAAACACATAGTTTTTATTCTAATGAAATAACATTTTAAAATTTCATATTTAAGATGAAATCTGTTTTAGATATGCAAACCCATGTATAAATTTTAAAATCTGCAATGTATATATTAGTATGGATCTTAGTACATAAAGTTACACTTGATATTTGAATATTGTACGGAAAAACTAATGTCCATGAATTGAAGAGAAATCTCATTAACAATCATTTAAAATTAATCAGTATTCAAAAATGTAGTTTTGAAAATGGCCTATTGGATACAACAGAAAAATGATATTTAAATAGTAGCATTATTAGCAAAAACTGCTATACTCGTAATATTTTCTCCTAACTTCACTTTCAACTAACTCTTTGTTTGACTGAAGTTGATATTTTTACCCCTTCATTCCTATAGTAACGCGGCTCCTATTGGTACTATTGATTCGAAACTTCAAAAAGTTACTTTATGTTTCGTAACCAAATATTGCCAATATCAGACTTATTTCGCAAATTAAACAATTATGCAAGTAATTAAACAGAAATATTAGAAGTCCATACAAATGTTTATATTTTTTTAACAATGCTAAGTTTGTTATATTTTACAGTAATGGAGATGGTCAGTTAGCCTTGAAAGTCAGCCTTATTTCAGCCTTCTTGTCAGTTAGCCTTGAAAGTCAGCCTTATTTCAGCCTTCTTGTCAGTTAGCCTTATTTTCATTCCTTAATAGTAATAACCAATAACACATGCATCTGGACAAGTAAACACCTATATAAACACCAATAAATTCTATAACTAAATTTTTACGTTTATTTGCTACAATGTTTTTAACTAGATCTTAAATTTTTGAAGAAATACGTGCTTAGGAATCAAAGATTTTTTTAATCATGTTCAAGATTTATGAGTTGCATAATTGGCTATAAAATTACTAAAAAATATTTGTTAGCTATAATAGAAAAATGCAAAGAATTATACTAAAAAAATTAATCTCCTCACTTGAATTAAATAATTGCATTTAAATAAAGACATGCCTTAAAAAAGAAATAAATTGCCATGTTTTGTAATGAAAAAGTAAATTTCAGACAATCCTCAATCATTCCATGTAAATATGGTGTAAAATATACACAAGTATGATACACAACTTAAAATATCTATATAAATAAAGAATGAAAGAATAGGTATAAAATAAAGGATTTCAAAAAGCTGTAAAAAAGCAACTGTCCTTTTATCGCCTTTGCGCATGAATTGATCCCTTGAGACTATAAAATTTTTATGATTGATGAGGAAACACAAAAATAAAGAGCTCTTTCTCAGCCCTGTGATACCAACCATCAGAAAAATAAAAAGTTTTCTTTCTCTAAACATTTCTCCAAGTGTGCAATTTTTCCACTATTCACATGAGAGTCACTAAAAAATTATAAGAAATTCATTCCCTGATAAGATCGCATATATTTTAACATCAGAAGAATTCTTAAGCTCTTTTCCTAACTAACAAATAGAAAGGAAGTTTGTAAGGTAATTTAACGTCTGAAATATGCAACCCATTAATAACAGTGTTTTTTTCTGTTCATTACTATTGTGACATAAGTTATGTCTGAACACCGTTTGGGGAATAAATTAAATTTTGAAGCTCATTTGTTCTGCTTGAGTCAGAAGTAATTTAAGATAATCGAAATTCACATGTGTTATCATTAATAATAAATTAGGCATTCTAAGGAAGAGAATTCTAGAACCAACATTTATGTATGAATTTTTCAGCAATAAGTTATCCACTTAAGATGTTTGAATCCTTAATTTATATTAATATTGTATGTACATATGTGACATTTTGCGCAGTTCTGACGCCATATTTTGCATTACATATGTCATGATTACAGAATAAAAATTGTTCTTTTTCTCTAAAGTGAAATTCTTTATATATAACTAGTTATACATATCCCAAATGATTTCAAAGGTAAAATAAAACAAATCTCCAATTTTTATAAATTAACACTAAATTATCAAAATTTGAAAGAAATAAGAAAAATTTTATAATTATAACTATCGCAGATTAAAAATATATAATTTCTAAGGAAAATATTCCTTAATTTAATAGATTTTTTTGCTTCTTTTTAAAAAATGAATTCATGATATCAAGTTTAATATTTATGTATCATAACATAATCTGTGGATAGAAACAATTGAAATAAATATAAATGAATCTTTAATTTACGTGGAATATAAATTTTTTCTATAATTTAGAACAATATTACTATAGTTAAGTTACATCATATAAAGTTTCAGCAGATTTAATTGAATATATTTCTTCAAATAATTTTAATTCTTTTATAAACCAGTCAAAATTATAATTATTTTTTATTCAAAGCGAATTCCACATTATATAAACTTTTAACACCTATATTCAAAGAATTTTTAATTTACGATTTTTTAGTAAAAATACAATGTACAAAAAATGAGAGAAGCTAGTAAAAAATGTACGATAACAGTGGATTGCCTAAAATACATAGTACATACATAACAAAAATCAATATCGAAAAGAAGTACTAAAAATTCTATAGAAGCTTTGATTCTCTGGAAAGAAAAAAAGAAATATAAAAGGAGGCTTCAGGACAACAATGTTAATTTTAAAATCAAATTGTTGAGAAACGATGCAAAGATATAAAATGTAGCTGGAACCCTTGAAACTCAAATTAATCGCCATACCTTTCCTATATGGATGTAAGAATTCTATCTCTAAGATTTTGTTTAATAGTATTCTATTCCTTAAAAATGCAATCTCCAAGTGTCTGATAAGCTTTCAGTATCTCTTTCGCATATCGGTAAGCTGTTAAATTACCATTCCAAACAATATTCAGATACATAGGTTCACTTATTTTGGTTCATCCTATGACCTACGACATCAACTTACATCAAAAGTAAGGAGATCTTTCTCAGAAGGGAAATTTATCCAAATTTTTCAAAAAAAAAACATCTTCTGTAACATTTTCTAAATAAATTAGGATTTATGCATAACCAGTATTTGACTTCAATCGCTTTCCATCAATTCTCTATGTTCAATTTTAGGGTCTTCGTTTTGGGTGATGTGTTTTTAAGTCAGAAAATGTTCAATGTCTATTGGACTGGGTTTGCTGTATCAACAGAGTACCTGTGCCAAAGCATGCACCACTTAATATGAAAATGGAGGGGGGACTACTATTCTGTAAGTTCTTAATATTTTGAAGTTTCTTATACTTTTTATTTTCTGAGTTTTTAAGTTTTAATCTCCATTACAATAGGGATCAGGGGGACCCCTACTCTGCTGATATTCGTAATTTGGGCTGCTCAATATCTAGCGTGCACAGAAACCACAGAAATCATTAAATTTTGTAATCATAAAATTTTGTAATAGCGTGCACAGAAATCATGAAATTTTGTATATTTTGTTTGAAACAATTTGGATAGATGCTGTTTGTTATGTAGCTTCAAGTAGGTCGTTAATTTGTACAATAGAAAAATCCATCAGCTATGCTATAACACTTCATAAATTTCTTTAAATTCATAAGAAACAATACAATCATATCAAGAAAGTTTTTCTTCTTACATTTTAATTTATTATTATTATTTGCCTATACGTTCCTGAACGTGTCACAAACTGAAACACTAGTACTACTTGTCCAAAAAAATGCATGTAAGAAAATCAAGATCTCTCATAAATTTTTCTAAGAAAACATTGTTATTATTGCTCTTAGTAAAAATTTCTTAATTTAAAAGAGGTTAAACAGAAATAAAACTATGTTATTCTTCTCTGTTCTCAAAGTCTCTCTCTCTCTCTCTCTCACCTAACCTAAGCAATCTTCCAAAGTAACTTAAAAGTTGCAAAGTTCATCTAAGTTGCCATAGATAATGTCCTAGGAAACAAGATAATAATTCGCAATCTAATAAAGAGTCTATCAATTTATTTTCTTAACTGCTATACATATGTTAATGAGAGATATCCGTTAAAATGTGCGCATTACTTAATGAATCTGCATTTTAAAGAATCAGATACGTTATAATGCAGAATGTAAAATTGTGCGCATTTTATGTAACTAAAGTGCTTATGAGCAATTTCAGTATTGTTCAAAGTAAAAACATTTATTCCCTCAACTAATCAACAATAGTAGTTCAATGCTTTAGATTGTTTTATTAATAAAATCAGCTATATATCAATAATTAACATATTTTTTGTTCTTTCATTCTATTAATTTAATTCCTTAGACATTAAAAGATATTAACTTGAGTCAAATTAATCAAGAAATGCCCACATACACATTTGTCGTTTATATACGTGCATGTGTGTGTGTGTGCGTATGTACATGCACGCGCAGGTCCTGTGAAATATCATTGTTTTTATCATGCTTCATAAACTTCAATGAAAGGCGAGAATTGAGATATAGAATTAAATTATCAAAATTTTGCATTAAAACCTTAAATTAATTTATTAAAAATACACCAATGTATGTTGAAATTCATAATAAATAACATACCAAACTACCAGCTAATGTGGAAAAAATATTACGTGTGTGTTTCAAATGATAATATTTCCTAATTAAATAAAATAAATTGACAAATATTATAAATATTATAGAAAGTTTGAATTATATTTTCCAAATCGAGAAGACAAATATGATAGATTATTAGATTTTTAATATTATTCAATTATATTTTGCACCATTTTTTATCAGAATTATTTTCTATTTATACATAAATAATGTTACCATTATATTGTAATCAATTGTTAAAATATAGTAACTGAATATTTTCACACAAACAAAAAGAATCTGATTAATATATTTAAAGTAGTAGTAAGGAAACACACACATTCACTTGAATAATTGCAAAATTCTTACAGAAAACAATAAGACAATTTTCCCTTTATAATTTTCTGCATTTTTGTCTATGCAATCTTAAATAAAAATAATTTTTTTCTATAGTTATTCAAAAAAAAGTTGTTAGTTTCTATAACTCTTAAAACTTTATTTTTTAATAACTTAAAAGAATTGGAAGTGCTAATATTTTATAAGAGCAATATTTAATTGAATATACTTTTATTAAAAGTTATTTTAGTTTGCGAAATAGCGTTTTTTATTTTAATATCTAATACACATTTATCATGGGTAAAAAATTTAATGTTTTCTAGATAAAAAAATATAAAAATTGAATGATTTTAACTTAATCACTTTAAAAGCAAATATCTCACACAAAACAAAATTAAGTTAAAATATTTTTTATTTCTAATAAGTAAAAAAATACAAGAGTTTCTTAATAAACTATTTTTAAATAAAATAAATGTAACTAACATAAATAATATATTTACATTCTTAATATCATAAAGTATTGTCAAAAGACCGTTCAGAATTATTGATAAAAACAGTCTGGAACATTTTTTCCTCTTCATTCAGAACCTTTATTTGGCATATCTCCTCATTTTTCTGCGATTTATAATAGGGATTATACGTGTAAAATCGAGATTCTGAATTAGTTTTTTTACCATGTCATGATTTAGAGGAAGAGAATTTTGGTAGTTTAGGATATATCCCCTTATTTTGTACACTGTTGAGCCAATATTAGATTTATATATAAGCGTAGTTTTTAGATCCTCCTGAAAAAATAAAAAAATCTACAATTTAATAATGTAAACATTTAATACATAAAATTCCAAATTTCATCTTAATATTTGACATATGACATGCATACACAAATGATATTTCTCCCTGTAACTTATGAATAAATTCTCCTAAAACGTTGCCAAGTTTTGAGTCGTTTGACTGATCAGATTTTTAAATTAGGAAATTTGTGTCAAAATACAATACAATGTCTTCAATTTTCTCCAGCTCACCGTAAAGTTTCGTGCCAACGTAGCAGATGGTAAATGCTCCTATGAGTACATTTGTAGTGGTATCTTGTTCTACAGAGTTGTCATCTCCACACCACTGAAACCCAACAATTTCAGGAATTTGTAAGAATATATCTTTGATCTACGTCTATTAAAGCATAGTTTACATTTAAACTGGCTTTTTTCAAGCATACTGCCAAATTTATTTCAAATATATTTAGAAAATATTACCTTTTTCGTCTCACCAATAAACATTTTATTAAATTGTGGTATGGAGGAAATAAATGTCAGTTGAGTTTTAAGATTTATACCCTATCTGATACGTCATGTAGAACATGCGCTCGAGGTTTTTGCAAAAAAAAGGTTAAAATTCTCGCCAATAGATGGCGCTGTTTTGCGAAAACCATATGCAAATGAATAGCGACTGTATTTTGTATATAAAAGAGAGAAGTTGAAAGTTGAAAGGAATCATGGTTGAAAGGAATCATTCGTCCGTAGAGAATATGCCTCTGAATAAGAAGGAACGCGCACTGATCGTACAACTGTTTTATCAGAATGAGAGCAATGCTTTGGCAGCTCTCCGTGCTTATCGGCGGATGAAAAACTTAAGAAGAGGCCCCATGTCCAGCAGTGCTGTTAAACACATGATTCGAAAATTTTAAGAAACCGGTTCTCTAGATGTTGCTCCAGGAAGAGGACGACGTGAAACACGGCCGGCAACTGTAGATGAAGTTGCAATTGCAACAGCTGCTGCAGCTGCAAGTTCTTCCAATGTGTCTGTAAGTGGCCGCTCAATAGCACGAACACTGAATATTCCATGGGCAACTGTGCGTATGATTTTACGCAAAATTTCGAAGCTCTACCCGTACAAGATGCATTTCGTGCAACAGTTGAAACCTCACGACCACTCTGAACGTCTGGATATTGCCTTGTCTTTTCTGGCGAAGATGCAAGTGGATGACAACTGGCCGTCGCATATCTTATGGACAGACGAGGCTCAATTTCATTTAGATGGTGCTGTGAACACGCAGAACTGCCGCATATGGGGTTCCACCAATCCTCATGCCATGCAACAACAGCCGCTTTATTCCCCATACGTCACCGCATGGTGTAGCTTCACATCGAACTTCATTTTGGGCTCGTACTTCTTCGAGAAAGTTAGAGGGAACGGGTTTGTTCGGTGTACCGTCACCAGTGACCGCTACGCTAGACTCATGGAAGAACATGTTGTCCCAGCGTTAAGGCAACGAGGCTGTTTGGCCACCACAGTCTTCATGCAAGATGTAGCAACTGCTCATACGGCGTGACGTACGAAGACTGTGATTCAAGCTCACTTCCCTGATAAACGCGTCATCTCGCGGACTTTCCCCATTGCCTGGCCAGCAAGGTCACCAGATCTAAACCCTTGCGATTTCTGGCTGTGGGGTTTTCTCAAAGATCGCGTCTATCAAGGAAGTGTAACTAATGAAACTGAGTTGAAAGCGTCTATCGTACGCCACGTCTCACTAATTCATCCTGATATGTTCCGTGCGGTCGTTGAACACGCGATCATACGCTTTCAGCATATTGTTGACCGACAAGGTATGCACGTAGAGCATACGGGTGTGTAATTCAATAAACCTTCCTTTATTCTTTGAATTTTTAATGTTATCTTTCTTCTTATGTCATTACAGCGCCATCTATTGGCGAAAATTTTAACCTTTTTTATTGCAAAAACCTCGAGCCCATGTTCTACATAACGTATATTTTAAATTTCATTCGGATCCATTCAGTAGAACTGGAGCTATGAGCCTCTAAGTACTGTGCGTTTAATTTTAACCACCCTGTACATCGCTCAGAAACTGATTAAAACTAATTTTTCAACACTTCGCCAACCAGGATTTACCGAAATTGATGATTCATTTAACATATTTTCTTCCTCCAAATGCGGTTTTGTATTATTTTCTTTCTTCAATATATACAATTTTGAGACCACCCTGTTGTTTCTTGTTTTGTTTTCAAAAATAAGTTTATGTAGGACTTAAAAAAATGTTAGTGTTAAGGAAAAATAATATACTTCATACATTTAAATTATACAAATTGCATTAATTAAAATACGGCAATAACTTTAAAATATTATCAAAAGTATATTTAAATATCATTCCAAGTACCTTTGAAATTTTATAGTCTTTTACTGTGACTTTTTTCATTTCTTCAGATCCTCAGTTTCTACAAGAGCACGTTCTTCATTGTGTCGGAAAGATTGCCGATGTTTCTGTACATTTGCAGCCCAAAGGGAACATAAACTTACCATAACATCTATATGGCAAAACCGGCAAATACAGCCCACGTGGTGGAGTTAACTTGCATTTAATGATTCGAAAATATTTGATATCCTGAAAATTTTTATAATTATTTTAGTATTCCCAATGGAGTAATTTTAGTAATAATTTACCCAAGGGTACAAACGTGCAAAATCTATATAATAATCTACACGGAAATTTAGCTTGATCTTCAAAGAACAACCTTACTGCATTTATACGCCCTCCAAAAATACATCTCGTGGGTTTAACTTAACAACTTCATTGACAGGAAACATTTGTTTTCCTCCATGATTTTTTTTAAGTTATGTTATCACATTTCAATCACACGATACTCTTTTCACCTTAAATTATAGATCGTTTCTTCAATTTTTTGTTTTAATGAAAGCTTAGTTCAGCATATTTACAGAATTAATGATATCAGGATAACAAATGGAATATTCATGGAGAAAACATATTTAAAATTTAAAAAAATAATAATAAATTTTAACATTTAATTAACTTTAAAACTTTTACAAAATATTCAATATTTTTTTCGATATGCTTGATACTGATAAAAGGTTTTCGTTAAAGGACAGTAACCATCCACAGAATATCCACCAATTTTCTTTTCCCCAACTTCCGTTTACTATCATATTTACAGTGGAAGAAACATTCAGCTAGCGAATGCTATCTCGACTATAGTTGGTGCCATTCATGTATCCTCCAACTGGAACTATTGCTATGGTATCTGGTATTATGTGGTATGACCAACTGCCATACATGAAAACGCAGTTAATTGTAACCAAATGGATCAATACCAGGTACTTCAATAAACTGTTGTCTGAATTCTCAATAACACCATCGCAAGATATCAACACCATTCAAAATACATAAAATATTTTACAAAACATAATATATCAAATTATTAAACATTATAAACAATAAAATTCAATAACTTACCTACAATACTTCAACATTTCTTACTAAAAATTACAAACTGCATTTTTCTAGTGATGAACCATTCAAAATATTTCTTTTCTGAGGGGTCAGAATTCAGGGATAAATATGGGTTTATGTAACGTTCCTATATAATCTCGATTGTCGTCTGTATTGAAGAAGTGGTGAAAATAACTTTTAGTTAATTCTTCTAACACAAAGAATCGAGGTAGCTTTGAAAACGAAATGGATAAAAAAATTGAAAGTTATCCTTATTTGTAAGAAAGATACATGGATGCTCATTATTTTTTATCCGTATGAAATGACTCTTGGGCATTCATCTTGTTAGAGTAACAACCATTCTTCTTCATCATCCAACGCCCGCCCGTGGCCGATGGGCCATTTGGCGCCGTGCTTCCCAGTAGAGTCCAGCCCGCCCATGCAAGTCGTCGTCGGCCTGTTCCAGAGCATCACAGTAAGCCAGGTGTTCGGCTGTACCCTCACCTGTAGAACACAGGGGGCATAGAGGAGTATCGGCAATCCTGTGGAGATGCTTCTGGAGGTAGTCGTGACCCGTTGCCATCCTGAAGGTGGCAACCGCCACTCCACGCGGCAGGCTGTTGGGGATGGTATTGCATCTGACAACCGTCTCCCATCTTTTGCCAACAGCAGCTGCCTCCCAGGCTGTCCTAATTGATTTTTAATACGTAGATTAATAGCACTACGTGCAGCAGAATAGCTTATAGGCCTGTCTTCTTGAGTCAAGTCTGTCTTCTTAGTAACAACCAAAATAAAAATTACCCATCAACATTTTTTACGTTACAGGCAATTGCTGTGTATACTTTATGTTTAATGATAAACAAAAGTTAAAAAATTCCTTTAAGCTATTGTACCCACCTAAAACTTGCTCAGATTCGTCTAGATATTGAGCTACTATAAAATTTCTAACATATTCTCCGGATGATCGGATTCAAAATCCCAGGCTGTCCTAATTGAATTTTTAATACGTAGATTAATAGTACTACGTGCAGCAGAATAGCTTATAGGCCTGTCTTCTGGGTCAAGTCTGACTTCTTAGTAACAACCAAAATAAAAATTACCCATCAAAATTCTTTACGTTACAGGCAATTGCTGTGTATATTTTATGTTTTATGATAAACAAAATTTAAAAAATTCCTTTAAGCTATTGTACCCACCTAAAACTTGCTCAGATTCGTCTAGGTATTGAGCTACTATAAAATTTCTAACATATTCTCCGGATGATCGGATTCAAAATCAATATACAGCAAACAATCATTCGGAAATTTCGGAATAAATGTTTGAAGAAACATTTATGATTGGAATCTTGCAGCCTAAGCATCACATGCCATTACAGCGATGGTCCTTTATGCGACATTTTCTTTTCTTAATTACTTTGTAGAATTTATGACATTGGAAAATCTAAAAAAATAAACAATTAATAAACTTCTTTAGAAAATGAAACACTTAACAAAAAATATCACTCAAAATAAATTATGCACACTTTATCACAAATTCTTTTCTTCTATTGTTCAAAGCTACGAAAGATCTCTTATTTCTATGACAATCATAGCATCTTTGAGGAATACCGTCTTCACATACCGACTGATGACAAATATTGCATATGTTGCTGCAATTATGAATATCTCCAGGTGTGATCGAATTCCTATAAACACACTTCACAAAAATTGTTTGATCCATAAAATCTGTTCTGTTGCTTATGACACTTGGATAAGCCAAGCTCGCTATGTCTTGGCTATGCGAATTTAAGTCAATAGGAAGCGTTTTTCGTTTAAATCAGAACACTTCGAAGGTGAAAGTACGTATTTACTCTTTTTTAAATCCTCCGATAGATGGCACCACTCCCTCAATTTTGACATTGATCTGAAGGGGAGGAAATTTTCTCCAGACCATTGTAACCATGGTAACTGCTCAATGACCTACCACACGGCTTTCAATTCCAAAGATTTAACGAACACGTATATCGCATGTACTCGGTGGGTCTTTGGTGGCATTGGGAATCGAACCCCACCTTTCCAGAGGGAAGGCTGATGCCCTAACTACTAGACTACCACGGCCATATATAAAATCTACTTAAAGATGTTACATCATAGTGGCTATTATGAAGCCAGATATATATATACACAGCGTTTTGGCCATTTATAACCAACCAAGAAAATATTCGAACATATTCTTAAAACATTAACTGCACATATTCTTAAAAACACATTTCTAAAATATTGTTATAGAATATAAAATAATTAATGACCATATTCATTTCTTGCATGGAATATATGCTATAATGACGTTTAAAAAACGGCAATTTCTTTATAAAAGCGTGGCCTAGGCGGAATTTCCTGTGTGCAGCTTCAGCGCTCTTCCGGTAAGAAAATTGTTTGTGTTTTTTTTATGTTTCAAGGCACCAGTATCTGGATGGTTTCCTTATAGTGTTATAGCAAGTAAAATTGCTTTTTCACAGCGAAATCCATTTTCGTCAGACGTTACTGGAAAAAATGGTATTTTTTCAACGGTTGATTGTAACATTTATTGCAATATTCCTTGGCTCCACCTCCACTAGGTCTGTAAATAAAAGTATCATCAGTGGATTCGGATACAAACGAAACTTTCATCTTTCCATACTTTCATTACTCACGACATCATATCTTAAACGGGCAAAATGGGTTGATCCATGATCAGAAATGATGAAAAACAAATTGGATTTGTTTTTACTGAAGTCGCTGTTGTTAGTCGAATAATAATTTGAATAAGAGCTACCACGTTTAATGAAAGCTTTCAAAGTTATGATATTTTTTTATTTCTCCTATGGCATATTTCAGCAAGAATAGCTGAGTCAAGCTAAAAAATGAATACTCCTTTAATAAACAGGAATCAGCATACATTTTTACTGTTTAATATATTAAAATGTATTGCGGCAAATCATTATATATAATCTCTCTCTCGTCATTTATATTATTCTCCTAATCTAGTGTGTTCCCGTTCTAGAGTGCTCCAATCAGCAGTAAATTAGGTTATTCCGTTAGTTCTCTAAAAAGAAATTAAAATCGATTCATCGAAAAAATAAGAGTAGAATCTAATTTATACAGTTTAATTTAAATTAATGCTGACAACGCTTCTAGACTGAAACTGAGTACTGACTGATAGAGTATACCTAAAAAAATTTAAGATTAGATACGAATCTGAAGGAAAACAAAAAGTCTGTTTTAGCCCCTTAACCGTTAGGGGTTCTGTGAAGAAAGTGCTTCCTTTTGCTAATTCTTGATGAGACTATTTCCGTCTTACCCTCACAACCTGACAATAATCACATTCTAATGACTTTCAACGGGGAAGTCCATCAATCGCCATCACCTGAAGAAATCAAAATGTGCTAGTAGTTTACTTTGTGAATGTTCTGCTGGAAAATTTCATCAAGTCCCTATTATTATATTTTATTACGCTAAATATGAATCTTATTTAATTATTTTGCAAATTATTATCAAAAATTTAATTTATTTCAAAGCAGTGTGTATTTAATATCTTAAATAAATATAAAAATATATGATAGCTATCACAATGTGTATAATATTATAATTTTAAAATATTATTTATTTTGCCTTATATATATATATATATATATATATATATATATATATATATATATATATATATATATATATATATATATATAAGTTAAATAACTAATAAATAATGTTATAATAGTTATTAATTGAACTTAATAATTTAGGATATATATTTATGATTGATTTGTAAATTAAGGAAATCACAAATATTTTATTTGTTGTTTTTAATATAAGTAAATATTAATTATATTACATTTATAAGCAAATATACCATAACTATAAATTTATATATATATATATATATATATATATATATATGTATAACCATTTCATTCATTTCTGTTTATTAAAAATCAGAATATTTTTTAATTTCCCAGATAGCAAAAAATGTAATTATTTTAAATAGCTGTAATCAGTACCTAATTTTCTGTTTTATTATTAATTGGTTTTAAAAATTGCAGATACTTTACAAAATCAATACTATATTTTAAAAATCATCAAATAATTTTCAAAATCATTAAAAGAAACGCTTCTGTTGCCTTATTCATGCAAATTGAAGAATTTTGACAAAATTGTATTTTTTAATAATTTTAAAAAATTAAAAAGCTATCTTAATTGTGTTTAACAATAGACTTCAGAATATATAGTAAGCTACTAACTTAAGTTGAAATTTTTGTGAAACATATTGAATGAAAATTTTTTTTAATTTATTCCTCATACCGAAAGATATCCTTTTCGAGAATTACGTAAAAATATCACTCTATACAAGAATCCGTGTGTGTTGTTATATATCTTTCTGTATTTCTTAAATTGTTTTGCACAAATATTAAAATGAATGTATCTCTCGCCTGAAAATTTGTTTTTCAAAAGGAGAATAAAAACAATAATATAAAAACAAGGAAATCTTAACGCCATCGTTAACAATCGTATTTTTTTAATTCAATATTTAGTATAGAACATGTCAATATCACATTTTTCACATATTCAAATTAGTTCTACATTAAATATTTTTCCTTCCCAGAACTATAACTACTTTGACAAGCATATCTTTAAAAACGGTAAATTTAGAGAAATATTTTTTTGAAAAAAGTCTTTTAGTGAAATAATAATTTAACTTCCTTCTTCTTTTGATGATTATAAAATAAAAATATTTAACTACATTTGTTTTGATTAATGAAATTTTTTAAATAGTTTTGATTAAAGAAGTAAATATCCACAAAATAGATTTTTGTAAGCATACGCTAATCAGAAATAAATTCTTTATCCACTTAAGACAGTATTAATTTTGCATTAAAGTTAACCTATTAAAAATACGTATCATAATTTATTGATTTATCACAAAGATAAAATGTATTTCTTATGTTGGAAACATCTTATTGAAGGTCAAATTATTTAGCTTAATATTAGAATTAAGTCATTGGATTTTATTTTCGAAAACACACGAAAGGAATTAAAAAAGCCAAAACAGTGCTTATTTCAAATGTTCTATTTCAAGAGGTTAATTATAATCTTTAATGCAATGCTATTAGACATTGAAGTATATGAGAAACAAAGCGTAATACTTAAAATATAATCATTAAATTAGTTAAGGAAAATATTTATTTTGTGCATGATACAGGAAATTTCATATTTTTCGAAATTTGTAAGCAATTTTAACTTTTATTCAATGGTATTAAACTATATTTACGAAATATTAGGTTAAAATATCATTATAATTTTAGAAAAAAATTTATTAAAATAATTTTGTGAACCTCACAATAAAGAAATTAAATAATTTAACATGTACTCTGATATTTTCCTTATACTGAAAAATGTTTGTGATAACTTGTTTGTGATTACTAAAGTCAAATATTTTTATGTATTTAAATTTGATCATTAGTTTATAGATAAATCGTATTATAATGTATTATAATGTCTCTGAAACAGATATGCATTTCTTAAATACTTATGGGAATATCTTTAGAAATTTTTCTGAAATTAGCACTTCTTGATGTATTTTAATATCATTTGCAAGTCCTATACTGAAATGTAAATTTAGTGAAAGTTTGAATCAAAATTTTCTTGATAAAAATAATAGCTTCCATGTAAAGTTATAGACCTTAATCGTAGCAAAATGATATAATTTTATGTGGAATAAAGAGTAACACAACTCCCATTCTAAAATTCGAAAATACTTATGTAATAGGATTTATTCCTTCATTTTTTGTAATTACATTGATTTTGGTATTTTAAACAATGGTTGAAATATGTGTACTGAAAATTTGAGTAGTGTGAAGCTATCAACAATATGAAAATTTTCAAAACACGTTTAGTCAAACTCCCGAGTAAATAGGAAATTAATGCACATGTAGTTAATTTTAAATTATTTACAAGTAGAATGAAGATAACAGAATGATCGATTGATGTTTCTGATTACATCAATTTGACATCAGGAAAGACAGAATTGACAAATTCCTAACTAGGAGAATTTGGGAATTTTCAAATTCCGTGGGAAACCGATAAAAGTAAATTTAAATCAAATGTAGCATTGATTTTAGTGGATGCACATTTCCAATTAAGTTATCTTGGAAACATCTGTCTAATGATATATTCTATATAGGTGAGAGTGTCAATAAATCGCCTTCAGCTGGCCAGAACAAATTATTGAAATGCCATATTATGACTTCCCTATTCTTGTTTGCATATATATATGAGTGCTGTTTCACTCGCATAAATTATTCTAGTAGCTAGTTTTATATGTGAAAATATTACTGGTTTATGAAAATTATGTCTGATGCAAGCAGTGAAGAATTTTATTTTTATGATGAAGATAACTCTTCGGACACGGAATGTGAATTCGATGATCTTTCTGGGGCTCATAATTGATATCCATTTGAAAATTCAGCAGTTCCCATTTTTTGTCAATCTTTCATAAATCATATTAGCATTCAAAATGATAATTCTAGTAAAAAGTTATTCAATTTATAAACTAAAATTAGGAACATTGTGAAATTAATGAAAACATGAGAGATTACAAAGATTAATTATTCGCAGAACAAAATTTATGATCTAATTTTAATAAAATGTAATTATAAAAAGTGAAAGAACTACGTACAAAATTCATTGCAAAATTGTTTAAAATACTTAATTCATTCAAAAGTTAAAAAAATAGCATCTAATTTATTTATTTTATTCCTTCTAATTTTAAGCAAACTTTTAACATTATAAAATTTCATATTTTTGAACAAATTAGGTAATATAGATTTTTTATGTTTTAACTTTGTCGCAAAGTCACATATTCTCATATTATCAGCTGAGCAAAAATTTACATACATATATATATATATATATATATATATATATATATATATATATATATATATATATATATATATATATATATATATATATATTATAAAAGAAGCTACAAATGTTTATAATTGAAAAACTTGATAAAAAGAAGTGAAAATTATTATCATATACGTTGCTTATAAATTCCAATTGTTAGATAGCCTTTAATTATGCAATCTAAATGCGAATAAATATAAAAAACTAAAACTTAATTAGCTGTAGCTTCCTTGAAACATTTTCGATTTTCACTCCTTAGTTCGTTTCACTCATTTAGTTAAATCAACCGCGTCGCGTGCGCGTCGTAACCGTTCAGTAAATAAGTTCCTCAGGATGTATTTTACGGTAATCTGTCAATTTTGGGGGTTGAATTTATAGCATTGCAGTGATGCCAGTTGCGGGTCTGATTTCACATCAGGGACCTAAGGTCTCGGAATAGGCGGAAAACGCACAGAATTTTTCACCCCCGGTTTAGGAGTTAAGTAAAGGTCTGAACTACTCAGGGACTTAATTGAATGAAGTTCAGCTATATCGTTCTGTGAGTTCACAGGTTTGACTTTTACATCATGAACCACGTGGAGTAAAGCTCAAATTTCGCTGCATCAGTTCACGGGTTCAATTTCACACCAGGGACCCCGTGGAGTGATGCTCAAGTTTCATTGCATGAGATCACTGGTTTGATTCCACATTAGGAACCGGTAGAGTGATGCTCAAGTTTCTTTGCAACAGCTCACGGGTCTGATTTCACATCAGGGACCCAGTGGAGAGAAGCTCAAGTTTCGTTGCATGAGCTCACTGGTTCGATTCCACATTAGGAACCGGTAGAGTGATGCTCAACTATTGTTGCATGAGCTCACG
Organism: Latrodectus hesperus; assembly: GCA_037975125.1. Classification (NCBI taxonomy): domain Eukaryota; kingdom Metazoa; phylum Arthropoda; class Arachnida; order Araneae; family Theridiidae; genus Latrodectus; species Latrodectus hesperus. The sequence continues at coordinate 21,906,599 of CM075852.1, forward strand.
GGTCTGATTTCACGTCAGGGACCCCGTGGAGTGATGCTCAAGTGTCGTTGCATGAGCTCACGGGTCTGATTACACATCAGGGACCCCGTGGAGTGAAGCTCAAGTGTCGTTGCATGAGCTCACGGGTCTGATTCAACATCAGGGACCCCGTGGAGTGAAGCTCAAGTGTCGTTGCATGAGCTCACGGGTCTGATTCAACATCAGGGACCCCGTGGAGTGAAGCTCAAGTGTCGTTGCATGAGCTCACGGGTCTGATTCAACATCAGGGACCCCGTGGAGTGAAGCTCAAGTGTCGTTGCATGAGCTCACGGGTCTGATTCAACATCAGGGACCCCGTGGAGTGAAGCTCAAGTGTCGTTGCATGAGCTCACGGGTCTGATTCAACATCAGGGACCCCGTGGAGTGAAGCTCAAGTGTCGTTGCATGAGCTCACGGGTCTGATTCAACATCAGGGACCCCGTGGAGTGAAGCTCAAGTGTCGTTGCATGAGCTCACGGGTCTGATTCAACATCAGGGACCCCGTGGAGTGAAGCTCAAGTGTCGTTGCATGAGCTCACGGGTCTGATTCAACATCAGGGACCCCGTGGAGTGAAGCTCAAGTGTCGTTGCATGAGCTCACGGGTCTGATTACACATCAGGGACCCCGTGGAGTGAAGCTCAAGTGTCGTTGCATGAGCTCACGGGTCTGATTCAACATCAGGGACCCCGTGGAGTGAAGCTCAAGTGTCGTTGCATGAGCTCACGGGTCTGATTCAACATCAGGGACCCCGTGGAGTGAAGCTCAAGTGTCGTTGCATGAGCTCACGGGTCTGATTCAAAATCAGGGACCCCGTGGAGTGAAGCTCAAGTGTCGTTGCATGAGCTCACGGGTCTGATTCAACATCAGGGACCCCGTGGAGTGAAGCTCAAGTGTCGTTGCATGAGCTCACGGGTCTGATTCAACATCAGGGACCCCGTGGAGTGAAGCTCAAGTGTCGTTGCATGAGCTCACGGGTCTGATTCAACATCAGGGACCCCGTGGAGTGAAGCTCAAGTGTCGTTGCATGAGCTCACGGGTCTGATTCAACATCAGGGACCCCGTGGAGTGAAGCTCAAGTGTCGTTGCATGAGCTCACGGGTCTGATTCAACATCAGGGACCCCGTGGAGTGAAGCTCAAGTGTCGTTGCATGAGCTCACGGGTCTGATTCAACATCAGGGACCCCGTGGAGTGAAGCTCAAGTGTCGTTGCATGAGCTCACGGGTCTGATTCAACATCAGGGACCCCGTGGAGTGAAGCTCAAGTGTCGTTGCATGAGCTCACGGGTCTGATTCAACATCAGGGACCCCGTGGAGTGAAGCTCAAGTGTCGTTGCATGAGCTCACGGGTCTGATTCAACATCAGGGACCCCGTGGAGTGAAGCTCAAGTGTCGTTGCATGAGCTCACGGGTCTGATTCAACATCAGGGACCCCGTGGAGTGAAGCTCAAGTGTCGTTGCATGAGCTCACGGGTCTGATTACAACATCAGGGACCCCGTGGAGTGAAGCTCAAGTGTCGTTGCATGAGCTCACGGGTCTGATTCAACATCAGGGACCCCGTGGAGTGAAGCTCAAGTGTCGTTGCATGAGCTCACGGGTCTGATTCAACATCAGGGACCCCGTGGAGTGAAGCTCAAGTGTCGTTGCATGAGCTCACGGGTCTGATTCAACATCAGGGACCCCGTGGAGTGAAGCTCAAGTGTCGTTGCATGAGCTCACGGGTCTGATTCAACATCAGGGACCCCGTGGAGTGAAGCTCAAGTGTCGTTGCATGAGCTCACGGGTCTGATTCAACATCAGGGACCCCGTGGAGTGAAGCTCAAGTGTCGTTGCATGAGCTCACGGGTCTGATTCAACATCAGGGACCCCGTGGAGTGAAGCTCAAGTGTCGTTGCATGAGCTCACGGGTCTGATTCAACATCAGGGACCCCGTGGAGTGAAGCTCAAGTGTCGTTGCATGAGCTCACGGGTCTGATTCAACATCAGGGACCCCGTGGAGTGAAGCTCAAGTGTCGTTGCATGAGCTCACGGGTCTGATTCAACATCAGGGACCCCGTGGAGTGAAGCTCAAGTGTCGTTGCATGAGCTCACGGGTCTGATTCAACATCAGGGACCCCGTGGAGTGAAGCTCAAGTGTCGTTGCATGAGCTCACGGGTCTGATTCAACATCAGGGACCCCGTGGAGTGAAGCTCAAGTGTCGTTGCATGAGCTCACGGGTCTGATTCAACATCAGGGACCCCGTGGAGTGAAGCTCAAGTGTCGTTGCATGAGCTCACGGGTCTGATTCAACATCAGGGACCCCGTGGAGTGAAGCTCAAGTGTCGTTGCATGAGCTCACGGGTCTGATTCAACATCAGGGACCCCGTGGAGTGAAGCTCAAGTGTCGTTGCATGAGCTCACGGGTCTGATTCAACATCAGGGACCCCGTGGAGTGAAGCTCAAGTGTCGTTGCATGAGCTCACGGGTCTGATTCAACATCAGGGACCCCGTGGAGTGAAGCTCAAGTGTCGTTGCATGAGCTCACGGGTCTGATTCAACATCAGGGACCCCGTGGAGTGAAGCTCAAGGGTCGTTGCAGGAGCACATGGGTTTGAATACATCAGGGTTGAATCCCGTGGAGTGATGCTCAAGATGCTAAAACATAACTTTTAGATTTTATTAAATAACACTCATGAAAATTATTAGCTGTATTTACACACATTTAAAAATTGGAATAAATTGAATGTCACAGTTCCTAAGCAATAGCACTGTGGTCAAAATTCTTACGCAATTATACATAACCCTAACGCATCTTACCTTTCATTGTATACCTATAAATCCATATTTATTTGTTAAGAATCTTTTCTAAATGTTCATCTTGAAAATAAAATATTACATTTTTGTGCAGTGTCATATGACAGCACCTTAAAATAATTTTGTGACTTAGGACATTAAATGCATTTAAATCGATGAAAATATTTATATAAAACCAATATATTCAATATCATCATTCAAAATACTTTTAATCCAGGGGCAGGGAAGCTCCCCGGCGTCAACATAAACAAACTCAAAGAATACACACAACGTATCCAATAGGATAGTGCAACTGTGTGGTTTAAATAACCATATTAGAATTATAATAAGTTATAAACTTACAAATCAATTTTAAGATGTTACTCGCTTTTAACATTTCTCTTTTTTTCTATTAAATTTACTTTTCCACACCACTTATAATTTTCTGTTTTATAAACGTAAATTATGTTTAGAAACTGTTTTTCATAAAATACTACATCATATGAGTAATAATAAAAAAATTGCACGATATGGTGGTGATTCAACCCTGATATTGCCAAAACTCATTCTGTTTGTTAACTGCTGATCTAAATGAATTTGATATGTAAAATTTCATATTATATTGTTTTATGGATTTGACACAAAGAGATAAAAGTTGTACAAATATTTGTATTTATATTCTATTAAAATGTTAATTCTTTATAGCTTTTACGCCATTAATTCATATTAAAATAAGTTAAAACCAACAAAACAATCAAGTATTATATTTTTTCAAGTATAATCTCGTTTTTGAATATCACCTATATTTCATAAAAGTCACTTATATGAAATATAGATAATCTTAATGATAAAATTAATAGTTTAAATGTAATTTATATAGTTTTTGAAACGTTTAAATAATTAAAATAAGGTAAATATACGTATAATGGTGTTTGCATGCTCTACACATCTAAACACAATAACTAAAAGTTTTCATTCTAAAATCAGTTACTTCCAATTTCCATAAAACATATTGAAATTACAGTTCAAAATATAAGATATTATATTATTAATGAAATGAACTGGAAAAAAATCCTTGCTTATAAAGTATAAAACAAAAAAATTAAGTATGTTTTAAATTTAATAAATTAATCAATTCTATTTTTATTATACTAAGTATGAGAAAAATATATCTGCAAGAATCAGCAAAATCATTTAGAAAAAATATGCCAAAATAATTTATTTCGAATAAATTTACCATTTATTACATATAAAGTTAATTAAAATATGTAAATAATAAACTATCTTTGAATAGAGGCTAGTTAAAAATTCCTATTTAAGCAAATGAATTGCTTTATTGATGATCAAAACAAGTCTCCAAAACAAAAATTCATTTCTAAAAGAAATTTTAACTGTAACTTAGCAATCTTGATTTTCTAAAAAAGATTTTCCAAATAAGTTACATTATTTTCCTAAGCTGAAAAGTAACACATTTTGTAAGCCAGTATAGTCAGCATTAAGTAACTCAGAAAAATATTTTCTGAATTTTTAATTTCGAATCAAAACAAAACATGAGAAAATTTTCCACTCAATAAATTCCTCTTGTGTTTGATTTAATAGATACTAAGAAATGCTTATTTAATATATGAACAATTATATAGAAAATACATCATTTCAAAACATGATTGAAATACATTCTTAAGTTTCTAAATTTAAGGTAAATTAAATAAGTTAAAATTTGAAAATATATATTAGATTGTTAACCTATAAATAGTAATGCAAATCTGAATATTAAAGATATTAGTTTTTAGACCGGTAAAAATTTCTGAAAAAGGCAAAACTCATTTTTAGTACAAATAGAAATGCAGATACATAAAAAGATATGGATATTTACTCCATTAGCTACTATCAATAGAAAAACAAAAAATAGAGTGCTGCTGTTGCTAATCTCAGATGATCCATTTTCAATTACTAGACCAACTCCAAAAAGTCAGGAAATCCAAAAACATAAGGGGCTTTGAAAAAGACTCTTCCAAGTCAAAATTCAAACATCTCAAGATATGCTCAGGCGATGCTTATTCAGCTTTACATTTTGTGCACAGACTAAAAGTCTTTTGACCCTGCACACATTGGAGGCCCCTTACGTGACCACTGGAGAAGCGTGAAATACAAGCTTGAACTGAATTCATGGTAAAAAGAAAGAGTTACAGCTTCACCAGTCCGCAGAGACATGGAGCAACCTAGATAAGCTAATGATAGAAATTAATTCTATTTTACCTAGATCCTAAGTATGAGAAAAATATCTGCAAAAATCATGACAAAATCATTTAGAAAACAATTTGCCAAAATAGTTGATCTGTGAATAAATTATTAACCACTTATTACAACAAAATTTAATAAAAATATATAATTAATAAATTATCTTTGAATAAAATCAGGCGAAATTCAAATTTAAGAGCAAATGAAGTGCTGTATTAAAGATCAAAACACATCTTCAAAATAAAAATTCATTTCTAAAAGAAATTTTAATTGCACAAATTAGAAATTTTTTTTCTTAAAAAGTTTTATGCCAATAACATTTTTCTAAGCTGAAAATTAACGCAGTTTGTTAGCGAGTTCAAAAAGTCAACATAAATAACTTAGGAAAACATTTACTTTATTTATTATTTCACATCTAAACTAAACATACATGAGAAGATTTTTCACTCAATAAATTCCTCTTATGCATATTTGACTTAATAGCTACCCAGAAATGCTTATTTAATATATATGAACAATTATATAGAATAAAGCACACATCATTTCCAAATATGATTGAAGAACATTCTTAAGTTGATAAATTTAAGGTAAATTAAACAAGCTAAAATTTGAAAAGATAGTAGTGATATATCGTAATGCAAATCTGAACATTAAAGATTTGAAGTTCGTTAAACTTTTTGATTCCGCAGTTTGAAGTCCGGTAAAAATTTGTGATAAACGCAAACCTTATTTTTAATACAAATAGAAATGCAAATGCATAAAAAGATTTGGATTTTTACGCCATCGACTATTATCAATAAAAAACACACAAATTGTAATATCAATTATTTCTGAGTTAGTTTTCTCAGAAAAAGTCTTAAATACGAAAAATTTCTAAAATTCTAGGGATAATAAGAAAAAGTTAAAAGTTTTTAATAAAAATCTGTATACAGTAGTTACTTTAAAAAATTTCATTATTAACTCTTATGAGAATATTTCACCATTGATACAAAGAATGACAATTACAAAATTTATTTTAAATTAAATAGTTATGCGATAAAATGTAAAACTATAAATTGCAACTGTTTATTATAACAAAATTTATTAAATTCGTCAAATTATTTTTCACTAACTTATATTGAAACGTCTAAGAATTGGAATTTTTAGAAAAAAAACTACAAATTACCTGAAGAATATTGCAACGATAAAAAAATCATCATTTAACTATAACTATCATCATTTCCATATTAATCATTGATATCATGATCAAATATTTTCAATTTCAACTTTTCTATAGATTAAACATTTAAATTATTTTTCAATTAATGACATTTTTTTATAAAGGTTTGGTTTTCAATTTGAAATAAATGAGCTTCCATAAGACAAAAAACATTTCAATGTGAGTTTTTACAATAAGAACTTGGTAAGTTTGTTCGTCGCTTTATGTTAATATTATACACAAAATGAATAATTAATCTGTGTCAATTTAAAGTGGATTCTGACCCACTACAAATATCTATGCCCAGAAGGGATTCGAAATTACGAACAGTTGAACCGAAGGCAAGAGCGCCAATCATTCGGTCACCATCTATCTATTGTTGTGTGTGTACACAGCAATTTTTCTTTACAATATTAGAACAAGCAGAAATAATTAGTGATTGAAATTGTATTCGAACACTAAGTAAATTTATTATTATATAAAATATTATATATATATATATATATATATATATATATATATATATATATATATATATATATATATATATATATATATATATATATATATATATACATATATACGTTGTTTTAAAACACGAATTTTTTAACAATGTAATTGACAATTCAAACATATTTAATACTTTTCAGAATAGATGTTCAGAATAAGAATCTTGGATTTCAAATAGTTGCAAATTTTTAACGTCACATACTTAAGCAAATAATTATAGCAAATATATATTCATTTTTAAAACAGTTTCATTGTTTTTGAAATCAATTTTTTATTAAAAAGGATGATATTCAACCCAAATAATTAATTTCTAACTATAAAATGCCTTATATTTAATACATTATTAATAATTAAAATTAATCGCATTAACCACGCTTTAATTTAACCTAATTTTTTTTAACTGAACACCATAAAAATTTAGATTGTGATCATTCAGATAAATTCCAATAATAAAAAGTTAAGCCATTCCCTGCTTTTTTTATGACAAAAGCTCAAAGATATTCAAAACATTAATTTATAAATATACATTAACAGCAATCTTACTATTATCAGGGGAATACCTAAATTTAATTTAAAAAAAACATACAAAATAATTTAAAACTTTTAACTTTGAAACAAAAATGCGCTCGTTTATCAACACGGGAAATTTCCCAAAGTTCGATCGAAAAATAAGCATTTTAGAAAATTTAAAAAAGGAAATAAATATAAATAATGGACTTACTTGATATGAAGTTAAGCCGATATGCCGATTGGTATACTTATTTCGACATTTTGTACATTTGTCACCAGTGTCACATTTCAGTAAAAATAATTATCAAATTTTACCAAAAAAATAAATAAATATATAAAAAAGCATGCAAAAACTATTTTTTCAAATATATACATTTTTTAAAATTTAAAAAAACATTAATTTTTTTTTCAAATATATACATTTTTTAAAATTTAAAAAAAACATGAAAAAAATATTTTTTTAAATATACCCACTTTTTAAGTAAATAAAAATGAAACACAAAAACAATAAAAAAATACATGTAAGCAATAGTATTTAAATAAAATAATTACACCTTCTCCGAAATTTGGTACTCATCCCAATTAATTCCCGAAACGATTTCAATAAATTTGTTGAAATTTCTCAACAACACTATGAACATGGGATATTATGGAAATATAACAATAAATTAACGAAAATGTATAGGTTAATAAATTAACAAAACGAAATTGGGAAAAAAGAACAGTTTACGATTTTAAAAATATAAAAGAAAATATATGAATAAATAAAAATATATATAGAATAAATAAACCAAGTAAAAAGATAGATATAATTAATAAATAATGTAAAAGAAATTGTAAAAAAGAAAAATTTTCGATGTTTGGACGCGGGCGACAATGAAACACACAACTGAGGGGAATTCCCTAATTGCTCCAACAGAAAACAAAAGTCAAATGGCTTTAAATTGAAACGTAGAACAAAGAAAGTTAGAAAAAAGAAACTCGAAGTGAAACTAAAAAACCTATAATGTAACTGAAAAAAACCACATATATAACGTAAAAATGATGTAAAACACGAGAAAAACGAAATCTGGCAACCAAAAAATAAGAATAGTAACAAAATCTGAATTTGGCAACACTACAATAAAAACAAGAACTGAAATTGGCAACACTACGATCAAAACAAAAGGCGCTAGATTTGGCGAGAAATCATACAGATGGGAATACTAAACTTATACCGAAATCACTCTTATTGAGAGATGCAAACAGTGAAAAAATTATTTTATTTTTTATGTATTTTTTATTCGTTTGAATTTCTATGTTTTGCATTTGCATAAGACATTTAATGAATAATTGATTAAGTATTTAATGATTAATAAAAACCATAAATAAAATAGACAGCTAATTTATTTCTTAGTCCACATCGAACATCTATATCGAATTAGTTAATGACAGGTTCTTTATTTTAATTTATAGCTCAATACCGATTTTTAACGAAATAATGTTGATGAGCAAAGTTAAAGATATGTTTAATGATTTGAATATTAAATTTCATTTTAAATCGACTTTTTATGAATCTAATTAAATTAATATGATAATTAATTGCGATGAACTAATATCATAATTTTAACTATTAATTTAATATATAACTTATTTGGGACAAAAATTTAATAAAATTGTTAATTATAAAGAATTAAATATGTTGCGAACATGAAAATAATATTTCAAATTAATAATTTATTCTTTTACTTATTTTTATGTCTGTTATTTATTTCGTTTCTTACGGTATTTGATGTTCGAATTCTATCAACTAAAAAAACGGAATGATAACAAAATAAACTAAACTATAAAAATATGTTAACTGAACACCATTATAAAGTATATGAAAACTGTAAATAGCTTTAAAAACTTTTAATGTGAATACTTCATTCTACAATAATTATCACTACAATAAAAAAGTTTTTACTTACGAAGTTCAGACTGACGAACCAACATTCTCTCAAAAATCTCAATCTCAGATGAACTGCGTCCACGGTAAAAATGGAGATAGCTATCAGAAGACAATTTCAGCACATTTGTGCAGTTAATCCTTCATTCTTCCCAGCAGCCAATGAAAAGCTTCAAAAAATGCTGATTTCATCATTAGCTTTATATTCAATGTGTGGGTGATAAAACGTCGTCTTTAGTCATAACAATTTTTTCATACTAATTTAAAACTGAAAACAAAGGAGAACCGCGTTTCGAGTTAAAGTATTAAGTCAGACAGTAAATGAAAAAAAGAATATATTTTGTAATAAATAATGCAACATAGGATAACAATAATAACATTAAAATAATGGAAAATATTTAGTATTTTGCTTTAAAATTTAAATTTCTTCATTTTTTTACACTAAACGCTGCTTTAAAATTACAGGACGGTATTGATACAAGTAATTTGTTGCATTTTATCATAATTAAGGAATAAAAAAAGTTTTTACAATTAATAGCTTTCCCTGCAACAGTTATGGGGGAAATTCTTAAGAATAAAAATTTTATTCTTAATACAAAATTGTAAAATGAATTTCTAAGTTTTGAGGTTCTTCGATTTTTAATACAACTTCAATTTTTAAATTAAACTTAGTATTACTTGGATCCTATGTAATTTGTTATAAAGTTAGAGTAAAATTTTTATAAAATCATTTCAATAAATTGTTCATAGATTATGGTTATCACATTTGTAATTGTCTTCAAATTGGTAAATTACCAATACATTTCAATGAAACTTCTTAAAGAAAAAAATAGTCATTTGGAAAACTAATCCTTAAAAAATAATTAAAAATGCACCGTTTTTATGTGAAATGAAATTTGGAATTAAAGTAATTTTCTTAGATTCTCAGTGTCTATCATTATAAATCTTTAATTTTTCCAATCATGGTAAATTAATGTTGCTCAGTAAAACCCTTATGATGACATAACAGTCAGCAGTTATGCATCCAGAAGAACAATCAATAGCTGAATGCAGATTTTCCAATACAAAAAAAGCTGATCATGAAAGTTTATGTGAACAGAGATGTGATACTGTGATAAGGAACTAATAGTAACTTAAAAATGATGTGTAACGTAATTTTTTCAATTTAACAATATATTTCTTTAGCTCAGAAGTTCTGAGAACAAAAAAAGAATTTAAGCAATCTTCCGACAAAGGATATATTTATTTATTTTATTATTTAATAGGTTATAAATTGTTTACAACTTTCCAAATTATTTGTAGAAAAATAATTTTCTTTGCTAAGTGTTAGTTGGCACAAAGAAAAAGAAATTTTATTTATTACTAAGCACTTGGCAAAGTTGAATATAAAGCTAAGACTAAATTGTTCTCAAATACAGACACATTAAAGAACACTGATACAAAATACCAAGGTATGCTTTTTCGCAATTTGACTACATTTTATTTGCAAAAATTTTGTAATTCCCTTTTTTTGTTTCCAAATTTTAACCATATATTATAACCCCGAAAGAAATTAACATTGAAGAAATTTAGAGTTATTAAAAATGAAAAAAATATTAAGACAAATTAAAATGCATGCATTCCTGCGAGTATCTACATTGTGAATTCATAAATTCATTTTTTTCGCACTTATAAAGTTCTATATTTATAAATTGAAGACATGATTAGCCATCTGAACTTACAGGTAAAAGTGTGTCCTAACCACTGAAAATATCCATTTTGAATTTAAAGCCATGCTCAATAATCGCTAAATAAAATAACGCCAATCATTTAACTAACGTTCATCATTGCAATCTTCTGTAATGCGGTATAAAAGCATATATATATATATATATATATATATATATATATATATATATATATATATATATATATATATATATATATATATATATATATATATATGAGAGATGTGCATCAGAAGCGTAATAGTATATCTTCAAAATTGACGCTATTTAAGCGTTTCTAACGTTTTCTGCTGTTTAAAAAGGAATCGCTTCCTGTTAGATAATCATTAAAAAAAACTTTCTCGAAAGATTTACTTTAGTAAAATATTTGTCTGACTTAAAAACCCTTCTTCTATTAGAAAATATATTGTATCAATTGACGAGCTACAAACAGAAACACTTAATCTATAGGGTATTATATAACTTTTTTAATTACTTTCATTTTTGGTATAAATCACACTTTTCCTACTTTTTTCAATAACAAAAAACATTTAATTTCATTCTAAGTATAGCATATATCAGGATAACGAAATAATGTAGCGGTAGAAAAAATATTTTCCATTGAAATATTTTTATGTCTAATCCTACTTCTCAACAAGCAAGGTGTGAGATCTTATAAATTGGTCAATTTTGGGGCAATAACTATAAAATATTCTTTTTTCTTTCCAAACGATAATGAATAAAAAATTTTTAAAAGTGACTAAAAGGACTGGGAAAAAACAATAAAAAATTTTCCAATTTATAATTTTTATAGAAATGCATGTATTACATTTTGTCTACAACATTACTTTCATGTTCAAAATACTATTTACACTTAAGCATGCTTATAATTGTGAATACAATTATTTTGGTTAAAGAAAATATGTTTTTGTTGTTTCTTATCCTCACTGTCTGACGGAGTCAGACAAGATCCACGAGCCCGTTGATTGTAAGGAAGTCGATGACTAGGAGAGGATTGCTAAAGAGATCCTCCTTAGAGAGACCCATGCAATCCAAAAGGTGCAAACGAGAGGCCTGATGACTTTGGCACTTGGTGCAGGTGACGAAGGTTTTCCTGCCCTCGTTGTAAGTGAGGCATTTGATGTGACCACTAACAAATCTTGAGAGAGAAGTCCGGGTACGTCTGTCACAAGGGAAGTCAAGGGACAAACCTGGTTTTGATCCCGTGTACCAATCATGGATAGGGGTTGTTTTCCACTCCTCCGAGATTTTAGATTTTTCCCGGGAGTATAACTCCATAAAAGTCAGCGTGGAAGAGGGAGTTGTTGAAACACTGCAACCCTCCTTAGCAAGATTATCTGCCATTTCATTCCCGTGGAGATTCACATGAGAAGGTATCCATTACAAATGAACATCATATTTAAGTGAAATGAACTTTAATTGAAGTTGTATGGAATTGCTGATCTTGTCGCCTACAAGTAGCAATTATTAAAATGAAAGAAAATATGCAGCATACAATCATATTATATGTATGTGTGTGTGTGTATGTGAGAGAGAGAGAGAGATTAAATTTATAACCTATTTAATTCTTAATTCTAAATTTATGAATGTTCTTTTATTTTACCTTAACACTCAGGCCCTGAAACACAGATGTCAGTGAATTTCTGAGACATTTCTTATACATTTAATAACCTCGTAGCATCCCCTATATAAACTCCCTTCAGTAAGAAACAACACACAAGTGCCTGCTAACCACAATAAGAGTCACACCTATGTTACAGACGGACAATTTAACTTTATTTCATAATTTTTTTAAATAAATGCTATTTGGAATGTATCTGTGTTTTCCATTCACTGTCTTATCACTTTGCCGAAGACTGCTTAAATTATGAATTATTATATTAAAATATAATCTAATATACACTACTGGCCATTAAAATCGCTACACCAGGAAAGCGACACACCACACACGTGAAATTTGCATGACAGGTAGAATTTGCATATGATATGAAAATGATTAGATTTTCAGCGCATTCATACAAAGCAGGCGACAGTAGCGACATCTACAATGTGTATAAAACCAGAGATTTGACAACAGTTTTCTCATACTCAATTTCCGTTTCAACGTTGTTTTTGGCAAAGAAAGTTGTTGTAATGCCTCGCGTAGGAAGAAATGCCTATCACCACACGTCTGACTTTGATCGAGGAAGGATTATAGCCTACCGGGATTGCAGTTTATCGTACCGCAATATTGCTGCTAGCGTCAGTCGAGACCCCATGACTGTTAGCAGAATATGGAATCGATGGGTTCAGGACAATCATACGGAACGTCATGCAGGATCTCAGCTACCCCCATCACTAACAGCAGAGAAGACAGGCATCTTATCCGTATGGTCACAAGGGATCGTACAGCCACGTCACGAACCCTGAGTCGAGAAATGGAGTCATTTGCAAGGCAACAAGTTTCTGCTCGAACAGTTCGACAACGTTTGCAGCAGCATGGATTGTCTGCACAGCGACCATGGCTTCGGCTACCATTGACGCTGCGTCACAGGCAGGAGCGCCTTCAATGGTGTGATCAGCGACGAACCTGGACGCCGGAATGACATCACGTCATCTTTACAGATGAACCTCGGCTCTGTATACAGGACCATGATGGCCGCATCCGTGTTTGGAGGCATCGTGGAGAACGCGCATTGCCAGCTTACATTGGACATCGTCATACTGGCCCATCTGCTGGAGTGATGGTATGGGGTGCCATTGGATACACGTCTCGATCACCTCTTGTTCACATTACCGTCACTTTGAACAGCAACCGTTACATTTCCGATGTGTTAAGGCCCATGGCTCTGCCCTATCTTCGGAGGCCTCACTAATGCTTTGTTTCAACAGGATAATGCACGACCGAATATTGCCCGTACTGTTCTGAACTTCCTTGATACAGAACAGGTTCGACTGTTACCCTGGCCAGCACGTTCTCCTGATCTGTCACCAATTGAGAACGTGTGGCCAATGGTTGCCGAGCGATTGGCACAACATCACTCACCATCCACTTCTGTCGATGAACTGTGGCATAGTATTGAAGCTGCAATGGACTGAGATCCCCATACATGCCATACAATCTCTGTTTGTCTCCATGCCTAGGCGGATAAATGCTGTTATTGCAGCCAGAGGTGGCTGCTCTGGGTAATGATTTCTCAAGATCTATAAATCCTAATTTCCTGTAAATCTAATCACTTGTTCTTCCCACTATAATGTATGTGTCCAATAAATATCGTTCTGTTATTTGCATTCCTTCTTGGTGCAGCAATTTTAATGGCCAGTAGTGTATATATATATATATATATATATATATATATATATATATATATATATATATATATATATATATATATATATATATATATATATATAATATATATATATAATATATATATATAATATATATATATATATAATATATATATATATAATATATATATATATATATATATATATATATATATATATATATATATATATATATATATATATATATATATATATACGGGTGAAAATTTTATTTTGTCGACAAAAATGTACTGATTTTGACTTGTCCAACCCTTTTTATAAAAATTTCATTTGCTTAAGAGATTTAAATGCTAGTAAAACAAATAGGTAGTTTTTATTTACTTGTTTGAAATAATATGCCGAACTAACGACGGCAAATAATTGCTTTATTTGAAGCTGTATTAAAGCAAATTCAGAGTGTGGGAATGTAGCCCCTCTATTCACCTGGCTTAAAACCAATGGACTATAGTGCTTGGTCATTTCTGCAATCAAGAGTATGTTCTAAGCGACATCAAAGTTTGGAATGTCTAAAAGCTATTCTTTAAGAAGGAATGAGCTAAATTAATGCCTGATGAACTGCGGCCCATTGCAGAAAATTTTACGCGACGTTTAAAGCTCTGTAACGATGCCAAAGGAAGCCATTTTGAAAATACTTAAATATGTTGTATCTAAGTAACAAATGATTTAAGTAAAGTTAATTTTTTGAAAATAAATTCCATGTTTTTAGTTTAATAGAATGTTTTTTTGTCAACAGGATAAAGTTGTCACTTTGTAATAATAATATTTAAATTTCCTGTAAGAATCGCTATTATAACAGAAAATGCCTTTTTCTCATAAAACAGATAATACATGCATATACCGAATGCTTAAATACTTCCCTGTAAAGCTTCCTCTTTACATACTTCAATAACTTCCACAAATATCAATACACATCATCGCGAAGTGGAAATTTCCAATAATTATGTGTCCTTAACTACTTCCTCATACATATTAAAATATACTTGAATGGCTTTCTCTCCATTTCCCTTTATCCTCTGTTTATATCAACCAATAATGACGAAAATTTACTCGCCACTATCTGATGTTCACAGCTTCTTGAAAAACTCAATGCTTATAACCAATTTTTAAACGAAGATTTATTTACAAGAATAACTGTCTTATTTAAGAGGATTTCCTTAAACATACTTTTTTTAAAAAATTAAATATTCATTTTGTAGTGCTTTTAGTTAGATATTTCCCATTAATAGGAAATTTACATTTATTTTCTAAACTTTTATGGAAATTAAAACAGTAATTCTAATTTTTTTTGTTAATTATCCGATTTTACTTTTAAAATAAAAATAACTATTTGGAACAATATTATTATTTGTTTGGTATACGTTGTTGTTGTTGTCTTGGGCCAGCCAGGCTGACAATATGGGGTGAGCTGCTCCACTTTTCCAACTGAACCATATTTTGGTGTGAAATCCAACTTCCTCAGTACACACATGCCATAGGAACCTGTTTATAGGGTAGGCAACCATTCATACTAAGAAAGGACAAAGACAGGATAGACAGAGAGAGGAAATACATCCATGCCCGAACTGGGATTCGAAATCAGGACCTCCCTATCCGCAGTCAGGCACTCTGAACACTACACAGGGTAGGCGGCTTGGTATATGTTAAATTATAAATTTAAAAATTTGAAGCATTTTTGAACTACAAACGTTAGGTACACAAGTATACATACATAACTGTTTGCAGGTGAGCCCGAGACCGTACATTAAGTTTAAGGGGATTATAATACTCCCTCATTACCAAGTGTCTCGTCATTTTTCACCACCATAAAATAACCAATTCAGACCTGAGCTGGTACCTTCTTCGTTACATTCTCGCCACAGTAGCGGAAGCAATTTGGACGTCAACGATTAACGTATTCGTTTCCATCCCACGGAGCTCCAGCAACCCACTGGGAGAATGTGGTCACCCTCTCTATCACTGCCAGCGGCAAGGGATGCTTTATTTTGCTGAGATATACTTGTACAGTACAAAATTGTAATTTTAATTTAAATAGCCCATATAAAGAAAAAATTTTACTTCTAATGTAATAATATATATAAATCATCACATTATGTACCGTATATGGCCGTGGTAGCCTAGTGGTTAGGGTATCGGCCTTCCATCTGGAAGGGTGGGAATCTATTCCCAATGCCGCCAAAGACCCACCAAATACATGCGATATACGTGCTCGTTAAATCTGTGGAATCGAAAGTCCTGTGGTTTGTCGTTGAGCAGTTACCATGGGTGCAATGGTCTGGAGAAAGTTACTCCCCCTTCAGATCTATGCCAAAATTGAGGGAGTAGATCCTCCGGTGCTGCCATCTATCGGAGGATTTGAAGAGCAAAAGTCGTACTTTCACCTTCATGGTGCTCTGATTAAAGGAAAGATGCTCCCAATTGATTTAATTTCGCATAGCCAAAGGTATAGCAACCTTGGCTTGTCCAGGTGTCATTAGTAACAACAACAACAAGTACCGTATAAATAATAATTTCAAGATAATCAATTAGAAATAGGAAATTTATGTGATTAATTTGTATTATATGTAAAAATAACTAAGTAATCTCGTCCTATTAGTTTAATACACGTACTATTATTTCTCCCATTAATAAATATCGGAATTCAGTCAAAGTCAATCCTCTCAGATAGTGTTCTCAAATTAAGAAAAAATATTTTTGTTTGAGTTATTTGCCTATGTGAATTTTCCTAAATTTTTACTCAATATTTTTAAACATTGCATAAAAATATTTTCTCCATAAATTCTGGTACCCTGTTAAAAATTGTGAAAAATGTTTACATGTTAAATTCTACAATATTCAGTTTGAATTTATTTCTTTAAAGAAAAAATAAATATTAAAAAAGAATATAAACTTCTTTTGGATTGTTGCTCAAAGTATTCACACTTAGTAAACTGATAAATTTTAATAGTCATTTGCAGTTTTCATATAATGTTATACAAGTAACTCTCGAAAAATTTCTACTAAAGTAAGACTTTCATACATCAGTAATTTGTTTGTACCATCATAAAGAAAGAGAACTCATTATTTGAAAGTAGTGGGAAAACAGAAGAAAAAAACGAACACCAAACAAAAGAAAAAGAAACACATTATTTCAACACAAATAATTATTATTTGAATACAGAGGAAAATAAAGACTAGTTAAGGATGTGTAAATAATTTATTGTGGCATTCAATTATATTTTTTTAAGACGAACATTTTTATTCTTTTCATAGTGGTATTCTTACAATTAAAGAATATTAAGGGATCAATACTAAGTACTTTTCTATAAAGAAAAAATAATTTCTTCAATAAAAGATAGTGGTTACAGCAACAGGAATTATTGTCTCTTTAGTATATAAAATCGTTCTAGCAAACACAAATACTTAGAATGATGTTTACGTACTATTGCTACATTTTACAATCTCTTAAAATTTTCTAAAGTATATAGTAAAATTATCAAGTAATCATACAAATAAATACATTTTAATGAATGTGAAAAATTAGTTATTTTCCAAAAGAATTCATAAACGTGTCTTTACACTAGATTTACCGACTAAAATTGTTACAAAAATGTTAAAATTTTTAATACATCAATAGTAAATAACATACGCATTTTACAAGATTTTATATCTTTATAAAAGGTATTTAAAGGAAGAAATAATTTATTTATTTCAAAATAAAGTGATGAATATCATAAACATATTTATGAATGAAAATAGTTCGTCTTAGTATTGTCGTAAATATATAGATTGAAATAATGTCAAATCGTCCTTATATATGAAAGAAATTGCAAGTTAAATATGCCTAACATCAATCAAAATAAGTTTTATATACGCATAAAATACATTTACATCGTTTTCTTAATATCTGTTTTGGTATGGAGAGAAATATTTTTATATGGAGTAGTTCATTTGTCATATTGTTACTTCGTACCCCAGCTAGTCTGACAGTTTGGGGTGCGCGGCTCCACTTTTCTAACTGAACCGTAATTTGGTGTGGAGTCTGACTTCCTCAGTACACACATGCCATAGGGACCCGTTTATAGGGTAGGCAACCATTCACACCTCATTCATATAAAGAAAGGACAAAGACATGATAGATAGAGAGAGAAAGCATATCCATGCCCTAACCGGGTTTTGAACCCAGGACCTCCATATGCCTAGTCTGGCATGTTGACCACTAGACAAAGTGGGAGGCAGCAGTTCATTTAGTTATGGTATTAAATAATCAAGCACAATTTGAATAATATAATATATTTACAGCAACATAATGCTCAGTTTGGGAAATAATGAAGAGATATTATTGAATTTTTACGCAGGAATATGCATAGCAGAGACACTACAAAAGAATTTTTTTGTAAAAGTGCTTGGACCACAAATACTTATCTAACTTTAGAATGAACTGTCATTTTAATTTTTTAATTGCAATCGTGAATTCTTATGTTCACACAAAACATGTAGCAATAAAGATTATCGAGTTTTTAATTCAGGCCCATAAAGTCTATTTTTTGACAATTAATTAATTCTCTTCATCAGTTTTTAATATTTACGTACCTTCGTTTAAGATGGAATTTGTACAGGAATTTATATATAGTAAGCTTTCTTTCATTGTTAGAAATGTTTCTAATCACTAAATTTATTCATGTATGCACACACACACACACACACACACACACATATATATATATATATATATATATATATTGAATATATCATTGAATATATTAGGTTCTTCTACCTAATATATTCAATGATATATTTCCTTATTCAAAGTATAGAAAGATTGTGATTACAATACATTATTAGAAATAACAAATCATTCTTATAGATACAAATAAAAAATTATAATTATCCAGTATAATGTCTATTATAAAAATACTTATATTCGACTTGACTATTACCATTACATATTTTTAAGGATAACCCCAACGAAATTGTTTAATAAAGGCATGAGTCATTCAAATCATTTTTATTTGCATAATTGCATTCAATTAATGAGAAAATTTTGAGTTACTTCAGATTTCTGTACTGCTTAACACATAGTTTGACTTTAAAATCACTCAAACGCAATAGTCTATAGTATTTAGATCCCATGAATAAAATGTCCAATCTATTTGCTTGAGAAACTTCCTGGAATCGGCATAAGCCGAGCCTATAATGTTTTAACTGGAGAAGTGGTGGTATACAATCTTAATAATATCCAAATTTTTTATCATTATATATATATATATATATATATATATATATATATATATATATATATATATATATATATATATATATATATATATATATATATATATATATATATATATAATATGTATATATGTTTGTATATATATGTATGTATGTACATATATATGTATGCATGTATATATGTATATATATATATACATACATACATATATATGTTCTGCACAGAACAGCTTCTCTATAGAGTATATCCTTCTGTTAAAATTTATACCGGTAGATAGGTTGCTTAGTTGCTTACATATTTTTAATTTTTGTATAACAAGTAAACCTTGAACTTTTCCTTTGAGTTATGATACATAAAAACTTCAATCTTCGTTCATGAAAGTTTGCACAGCTATAACATTCACATTCTCTTTATCAACAATTTTATTTGCAAAGAGTTAGTCTTTTTTCTTCGTATCTTTTAATGATTTTTTTGGAAGAATTCTTTTATACGGATTAAATATAGGTAGCCAGACATAAATCAATGTTTACAGTATATTTATACAATCCATTTATAATTTATATATAAATATAATTTAAAGTAAAGCATTTTGGTTTCTTAAAGTTTTAACAAAATAAATTCTACTTTAAAAGAATTGTTTAATTTTTTATCTTTTAATTTTTTGATCTTTAAACTAACTCTAAATGTTTTGCTTTAAAGAAAATTGGTCTATACTTACAGAAAAATGAGAGTCAGAGAACTAGAAAGAAATTACTTTCCTAAATTATTTTATGAAAAGATAATTATTTTGAGTACTACATTGTATATTCATTAGCAAATATTTATATAAAGTTTCTCTAATTTCCCTTATCAGTTATTCTTATATAAAATTTTCAAGCTACATAAATTTCATAAATTAACAGATCAATATTTAAAAAATGCAACTGAAAACAAAGGGTGAACCTGTAAGTGTGTGTTTCTGTACCTAAATGTATGTTTGTCTGTGTGTCGTGAGAGTGTATATGCAATTATATATATATATATATATATATATATATATATATATATATATATATATATATATATATATATATATATATATATATATATATATATATGTGTGTGTGTGTGCGTGTGTGTGTGTGTGTGTGTGTACATATATATATAGTTAAAGTATCGCCCGATAAATGTCTCATAAATAGTATGTCATGTTGTACTTTTTGTTTCAAAAGATAAAAGCAAATTTTGATAAAATTTTGAGAATGAAAATTTAACGAAAATGTGTATGTACATGGAAATAGTTTTTTAAATATTTTCTCCCTAATGTGTGACATTCAGCTTTTTTAATCACAAAATACTGAATTGTTATGTTATTGTTGTTGTCGTGTGCCAGCCAGGCTGGCAATATGGTTCAGGTGTCAGAAGCGCTAACCACTCAGCCATCTGTCTGTATATATAATATATATATATGTGTGTGTGTGTGTGTGTGTGTGTGTGTGTGTGTGTGTGTGTGTGTGTGTGTGTGTGTGTGTGTGTGTGTGTGTGTGTGTGTGTGTGTGTGTGTGTGTGTGTGTGTGTGTGTGTGTGTGTGTGTGTGTGTGTGTGTAGTTAAATATTAGGTGGAGAACTTTATGTCTCAACTTTATGAATATATTAATATTCTCCATCTAATATATGAATATTCATTTCATTCATTCATTGTCGTGTGCCAGCTAGGCTGGCAACATGGGGTGCGGACTTATATTTGTATTGTTATGTATTGTTTGTATTGTTATGTGTATTGTTATTGGACTTATATTTGTATTGCTATGTATTGTTTGTATTGTTATGTGTATATTTTCAAGGCTAAAGTGAAAGGTGGCAAAACTAATGATTATCATATGATATCGTATACGTTAACGTAGAAGATTAACTTCACGTAGAAGAACGTAGAATGTCAGAATTCATAATTTGGAATTAGGAACTAAGTAATCTTAGACATGGTTTGCCAAATCTATGTGTATCATTTTATTCAGAGGTCGTTATGCACTACCTATTTCACATGTACCAGGCACCATTAATGTACATGACGGACTTTTGGCAAGGTTTGTTATAGAAATCATTGCTGTTGTTGTCGTATGTCAAATAGGCTAGCAATATGGGGTGCGCTGCTCCACTTTTCCAACTGAACCATATTTTGGTGTTAAGTCCGACTTCCTCAGTAAACACATGCCATAGGGACCCGTTTATAGGGTACTCAACTAATCATTCCACATTCATACAAGGAAAGGACAAAGACAGGATAGATAGAGAGAGAAAGATTGGGCCCAAACCGGGATTCGAAGCCAAGACCTCTCTATCCGCAGTCAGTCACGCTGACCACTAGACAAGTTGGGCGGCACTGTGTTGTTATAGCAATCAATAAAGAACTATTGGGAAAATATTCTTCATGCTCAAGTATAAAAAGTAAAAACGTGTATCTCATACATTATTATTACATATAAATCTTGTGAATATTTGAAAATTTTCTGTATGCGTGGGACTAGAATCTATGCAAAGTATAAATGTGTTTCTTGTATATTTAAATATATATTGTTTGTATGAAAATCGCATGTAATGAAATTTATTTACATTACAAAACTATAAAGAACCAATGAGTAGGCATCTGAAATATGTACAATAACAAATGTATGAGTAAAACTATATATCAAAAAGGATTTTGAAAATAATTTGTGTAAAGTTGAAGTTTAAACCAAGAGGACAATACCTTCGTATTTTAATTATTATATTTTTCTTTAAAAATGGTTACTTTAGCTTATTAACCTTATTGAAGGGCCATAGTGGTTAGGGTATCGGCCTTCCATCAGTAAGGGTGGGGCTCGTTTCCCATGTTTTGATGTTTTCCCATGTTTTGAAAATGTTTTGATACTCTGGTTTAATTAAAGAAATAAGCTTTTCTAATCATCCATTTTCAATCTCTATTCGAATATACTTTATTACGAATAAATCAAGATTGATGGTGAAACGAAAATCAGGATTTCGATGTATTGTATAGGATTTCTTTGAATTCAGTAGTTTTAGTGTCTTTGCAGTGCGAATTCTATAACTTCTCAAAGAGCATTAAATTTTACCGATCCAGTTAGGAATTATTTTTGCTTTTATATTGTGAAAAACTTACTTGTCATTGCGCAAATTCATAATCTGATTTAACAATCTTTACGAAAATAGATATAGACCTTAACCCAACAAGGCTGAATTTAGTTTAATCTTACGAGAGAGAGAGAGAAATAATGGTAAATATTATCTTGAATTTACTTTTCATTTCATATATTCTATAGTAATTTTATTAGGTAATTTCTATGTGTCTAAATATTTATTTCATTATTTATCAGTTCGAACTTTTATTTTCTGTGAATTTAACACAAACATATTACCAAAATTTTCTGATCTAATGGGTATTGTTTTTAGAATTTCAACAAATATATACATTCCATAGGTGGGCACTTGGGTGACGAATCCCATGCCACAATAAGGGCAGAAACTGCTACTCATTTGTCGTTACCCAGCGGGCACCTGTAAACCAAGTCACGGATGCGAGTAGCGTTACCCGCACCATATCACCACAAACCCGTTTATAGGGTAGACCACATTCATACATCATCCCAGAAGAAAGAAACACAGAGAAGGTAAGTAAAATCCATGGCGAATTGGGATTCGAACCCGGGACCCACAGCTCAGGTGTCAGGAGTGCTAACCACTCAGCCATCGGTCGGTATATATATATATATATATATATATATATATATATATATATATATATATATATATATATATATATATATATATATATATATATATATATATAAAGATAGATAGATATAGTTAAATATTAGATGAAGAACTTTATGAATATATTATTATTCTCCATCTAATATTTGAATATTCATTTCATTCATTCATTGTCGTGTGCCAGCTAGGCTGGCAATATGGGGTGCGCTGCTCCACTTTTCCAACTGAACCCTATTTTGGTGTGGAGTTCGACTTCTTCAGTACACACATGCCATAGGGAACCATTTATAGGGTAGGCAACCAACCATTCACACCTCATTCATACAAGGAAAGGACAAAGACAGGATAGATAGAGAGAGAAAGTACATCCATGACTGAACCAGGATTTGAACCCATGACCTCCTTATCCATAGTCAGGCACGCTTACCACTAGACAAGTTGGTTGGCATTATTAATTTTATAAAATGTACTATTAATTATATATTACATACTAACAAGTCTTATATATTTAATTACATATGAAAACTAAGCCCATACTAAAATATCGAAAATAAATCAATAATGAAGTTAACATGATTTTATATAAAACAAATTAAACGATAGAAATGAACATGTTCTTATTTTATGTAATGGAGGTATGGCGTGGTATACCGGCATAACATTGGAGCTAATTACGCCAAAGCTGTGTTTAATCGTTTTGATACTTGTCCTCATATTCTTTTATATTTCCCATCACATGGCTTCCTTTACGGATGTTTGCTTATAATTTGTTGTCATTCAGTATTACTGCTTTCTTGAAAAGATTCAGATAAGCTAAATCCGCTGTCCACAGTAGTCCTAATAATGGCAAACATATTTTTATTAGTTATTTATTAATTTTTGAAGTTTAACAGAATATAATATTAAGGTTTGTCCCTTTCGATATACAGTGATCGAAGCATAATATTTATTAACAAATTCTTTTTATTGAAGTGTGTAGTCTCCTTTTTAAGTAGTTTTTTTATGATATTTTAACTGTTCTGAAGTAAATCTGAGAATAGCACCTCCAACTGTCGTTTAGTCAAGTGATTTTAAACCCAACCCCTTTTATCATACGTGTTCATCGACAAATTGTATCATAAATATTTTTATCAGCATACCGTATACGAAAAGAATACTTAAAATAAAAAATCTATGTTTATGTAAATGAATAATTTTAATCTTCAACATAGAATATACATACAAATTTTACGGATTTTTAAAAGAGTTTATTTTTTCATTTAGTAGTCTAGACTATTTATAAAAATTAATAATATAATTTTCTTATAGAAGTTCAACTTTTTAATTAATTATATAATTTATTTTAGAAATGAAATATTTTAAATGATTAAACAAACTACTTTTTTGTTCCATAACATGATACTCATTTTTATATTTGTCTCGTATTTATTCTTAAAGTCTCACAGAATATGAAGTAAAATGTTACCTTTATTTTGCTTTTGTATTTAAGTTAAGTTTTCTTTTTAAGTTAACACATAATAAGATAACTCCAATAATGCTTATAAAATTTGTATTATTATTTTAATAAAAAATTTAAAATTTACAGCTAAAAATAATACATTTTTCCATTGTAATAATTGAATTACATTCACAGTATACGTGCGAAATGTAATATGTGCATTTCATTTAAATAAAAATTGAAATATTCTCATCATAATGTGAAATGGAAATGGACATGATACATATTTCTTAGCGCAATTGATACAAATATACACAATATACATTTTCATAAATTTCAATATCAATGCATTAACTATCACAGCTCAAAATAATTTAGGGTATAATTAGGAAACGCGTAGCCCATCTTGTGTATAAAGTACTAAAATATAAAGTAATGTGACAGGTTTAACTAGGTGTGGTTTTTATATATTATAATTAACATCTAAATTTAAAATCTATCAGTTTAGTATATTAAATGAATAATTTATGTTATATAAAATTTCAATATTATTAATAAAATACATTAATAATTTAGATATTCAGTATATATGCAATAATAATTTTTTCATACACACAAGAATTGATTTTTTTTCTCCGTGCCTTCGTGAAATTAAAAATGGAATACGTATTACAGATTATATTAAAGATGAAAAGTTCTTAAAATCAATTTGGCTCAATTTACTCGAATATCAATGAGAGAAAGCAGCTTACAAGGCGTTTTTCTTTAAAAAGAAAAGACTTACTAAAGTACGATAACTAAAGTAAAAAATTTAAAAATATATAATTTTTTTAGTTTTTTGTTTTAATATTTTAAGATTTTCAATGCCGCCCACCCTGTCTAGTATTCAGAGTACCTGACTGCGAATAAGGAGGCCCTGAGTTCGAATCCCAGTTAGGGCATAGATGTACATTCTCTCTCTGTCTATCCAATTTTTGTCCTTTCTTTGTATGAACGGGGTATGAAAGGTTGCTTACCCTTTAAATGGATACCTATGGCATGTGTGTACTGAGGACTCCACACCAAAATATGGTTCAGTTGGAAAAGTAGACAAGCGCACTCTATATTGCCAGCTTTTCTAGCACAAGACAGCAACAACAAAATTTTCAAAAAAATTGTTCATAAAACAATTTGAGTATTAACTCTGTTGTTGTTGTTCTTGTTTCTAATCTAAGATAATGTAGCTAAGCTACACCATCTCCATAAAATATCCAGAAGGTCCAAAAATAAAATTGGAAATCTCAAAAACTGTAAAATTTAGACAAATAAGAATATGATAGGTGGAGGCTTGAACAGTCCCACATCAATGACATTCTAAAAAAAAACCATCGCCTTAGTGAAAATTTTGAGTTTTAATTCTAAATGTTACCACTAGATGGCGGCACAATGGATATTAGATGTTATTAGAAATTGATTAAAACATAGATCTAGTTCAGCCACAATACTTTTAAGGTGACCCAGTTCAGTCAAGAATGTTTGTAATATTTAGATTTATGTGTGTCACTCATATACTAATGAGTGAAGACTCTTTTTAAGAGTTAAGCGTTTTTCCTTAAAAAGAAAAATATGTGTTTATGAAATATAATACCATTCATTATTAATTTATCTACGTTTCTGGAAAGTGTGTCCTTAAAAGAAAAAAATGTTAACCAGCTTTAATAACCCAGGAAAACTAAAGAAGCGCCTTCATTTTTTTTAAATACATCATGAATAAAATTGAAAAATGAGTGAATTTTAGGAATTATATTACATATATGCTTGTTATTCTTCTCAAATAAAATAATACTCAGTAATTTGCAATCTAAATTCTAAAACTGTTCTACAAATGTTTTTTTATATGTTTGAAATTTTCTACCCTATTTACATTTTGAATTTTTAGCAAAAATTGTTATAAGATATTGCCCAAAATTTTTCGATTAAATTTCATTGAATGGGTTTCATAAAAAGCCTTTTTTTAATTATTTATCCATCATATCATTTGAAACGTAAAATAACGTGCGAATTAATCATTCTTTTGTAAGATACGTTATAAATTGCAAAACAAATGTAACAATAGAAACAATGGAAAATTAATTTTAAAAAATTGAGAAACATTTTTAATTTTCAGCCTTTTTTAAAAAATAACGTTCTAAACCTCCAATGCATTAATTGCTACGAGAGTAGAAAAATCTGGGGAATTGTAAAATTAAAATAGGGAAATATTTTTTCCAATCGATATTAATTTATTTTAATAAAATTTTATTAATTATGTTATTAAATAAATATTACCAATTTATTTTAAATTGCTATTATAGCAATATTTTAATTTCAGTTGCAATTATAGAATAAGTATAAAGCAACACAGAATACAATGGAGAATATATGTAAGTATTTGGTACCACATACATACAATCTTCTGTTCACCAGAAGAACTTTACAAAGATGGTTGGCCGTGCTCACTTGTCGCAAGAGAGAATACCAGGAAACATTTCAAGCACCTTTCAATGAAAATGATACTTTAATGTGTGCTTGAATCTGTGATTCATTTAATTATAAATGACTCAAGCTCAACTCATTATCAACCGAGGGCTTGGTTTGTTTTTCGCTCAACAGTCATTTTTTGCACACGATGGCTAATTAGACCGGGACCTACGGTTTAAAGTGGATTCCGAACCACTACAAACATCCATGCCCAAGGTGGGATTCGAACCCACGAACTGTTGAACCGAAAGGAAAAGCGCTAATCATTCGGCTGACAGCTCAGCTATCAATCGTAGGCATAATATCATTTCTGTATTTCAATGGAAGAATTCTCTCTCTATTTCAGGTAACTAATAATGATAACGAAACCAGAATTGAGTTAGGTATTCATTCATTTTGTTTCATTCCTTCATCATTCTCGTTGATCCATAGAGTCAATGACAGTGAATTGTTTCAATTATTTATTTAAATTTAGACTTTATAATCACACCAAAATTTTAATTGCGAATTTCATTCGCTTTTGAAGTAAAAATATATTTAATCATGCAAACTGACAATAATTTGATAAATTTGTTACTTTTAAGTATGAATGTATATTTAAGATTATAGAAAATATGTTTTATAAATATTCGTCTAATATTGCCATTTATATGAATACTTTAAATAATTAATCAATGAATAAGATTAAAAAGTACTAATCATTTACCATCTCGGTAAAATTATTATTCTTGGCTAATATAACACTTAAATAATTTATTTACAGAATACTAATTAATTCGATAGGAATTTCTGTAAATTTTGTTCCATATTTTTAGTGAAATTACAAGTTACAAATTTCATTAAAATACTATACAACTCAGTTTAAAGGTATTGTAAATAATGTCAGTAGAGCTGGCAGTTTAATTCTTTACTTTATATTAAACACAAAATGATTTCAATTAAGGTTACAATTAAGGTTGGAAACGGCCAACCATATCATTTACGAATGCGAGGCTCTTGCCCTCCCTAGATTAACTTCTTTAGGCATCATCCATACTAGAGAGTTACACCTAGACTCCATTAAAGGGTTATCGGACTTTATTAATAAAGTGGGTGACCCGAGCTGTGAATGTAAATGAAATTTAATACGATTGCTTTAAATATACATACGTGGTAGATATGATATTTAATTTTATTTTTTCAAAAAAATTGGCTTTTAAATGAATCAAGCAATTTGCAAACAAGGTGATCCTTGTATGGGTGCAAGAGCACAAAGGTATCGAAGATAATGAAAGGACTGATTAACTTGCTAAACAAGGATCGTCTTTTGCTCCCATTGGTGCAGAACCTTTTTGTGGGATTAATTTGAAGACCACAAAAACCAATGTTCTTAGATGGGAAAGCTTGGTTCAACACTCCTGGTCAAACCCACGCTAAAAGTATGATCTGTGGATCATGAATGAGGATTGCCTCTGAAATTCTAAGGTGCTCTAGGCAAAAGATACGCTTAATCGTAAGCTTCATAACTGGGCACTACTCTTTCAGAAAACACCTCCATAAAATGGGACTGTTTCAGCAAGACCCAATCTGCAGGAAATGTCATACGCAAGAGGAAACGGCCAAGCATATCCTTAACGAATGCGAGGCTCTTGCCCTCCCTAGATTAACTTCTTTAGGCATCATCCATACTAGAGAGTTACACCTAGACTCCATTAAATAGTTATCGGAATTTATTAATAAAGTGGGTGATCCGAGCAACTGGAACAAGGAAACATTGGGTTTGGAGTTAGTGGTACAAAATGCTGATAAAAGCAGAGGTGCCCAATGATATACAAACGCAACTCTAAGAAGAAGAAGAAGGTTACAATTCAAAAAAAGTTCTAAATGTAGTAGTTATAGAATATCTTGTATGACGCAATATATGCCTAGTAAATTATTTTTTTCAGTCTTGTGTTGCCATTGTTGCATCTACTGCTATGAATTGAAGTTTTCTCTATAAAAATATTAAAGGAGAAAAAATATTGATTTACGATTATTAAAGGAAATTTAATTTAGAAATGTAGAATTGAATTAAAAATACAGAAATATAATTAACTCGTCTTTTAATCTAAAAGTAAACACAGGATTTTGAATTTGGTAATGAAGGTGCTACTAGAGGGCCATTCACATCAATTTCGCCGCCGGACATAGCGAGAGGAAGAGAGCGAACGAAGGGGAGAGGCGAGATGAAGACGTGAAGATGTACAAACTGATTTCGGACAATCACAAACTTCTAATTATAACTCTCTAAATGATGTTAGATTAAACTAAGTGACTTGATATTCATTTGTAAATATGTAAATAGTTTTCTCTTGTTATTTCAAAAATCATTATTAAACAATTTAAACTTCATCCGTCATTTTTTTTCCAATGGCGGGCACAAGAGGGTTGAACCCTATGCCACAACAAGGCCAGAGACTGCTACTCATTTTTCGTTATCCAGCGGGCACCTGTGAACCAAGTCACGGAGGCGAGTAGCGTTACCTGCGTCATACCGCCACAAACCCATTTATAGGGTGGGCCTCATTCATACATCATCACAGAAGAAAGGACAGAGAAACACAGAGAGAACAGAGAAGGAAAGAAACATCCATGCCCAAACCGGGATTCGAACCCGGGACCCACAGCTCAGGAGTCAAGAACGCTAACCACTCAGCCAATCGGTCGGCACTTTATCCGTCATTATTTATAATAATGAAACAACAGAATCTGTATATATATATATATATATATATATATATATATATATATATATATATATATATATTTTATATATATATATATATATATATATATAATATATATATATATATATATATATATATATATATATATATATATATGTATATATTTTATATATATATATATATATATAATCTTTCCAAAATAATGCTAGTTTTACATAAGCGCATAAATTTTAGAAAAATTGTGCTTCAAAACATTTTAATATACATATTCAAATGATTTGAAGCACAATTTTTATAAAATTTATGCGCATACATAAAACTAGCATAATTTTTGAAAGATTTTTTTAAATACTTCTGGCATAAATCTTAATTAAGGTTCATGAACAAAAATAAAATCTCTAAGAATAAATCCAACAAAAGAAAAGAATGCAAAATGTTTTTGAAGAATGAGAGCAGCAGGAAATAGTTTTTAAAGTAAATATTTTAGGAACAGAAGAGGAAAGAAAGAAACTCAAATAAAGAGAAGTTTCAAGAAGCAGAGTTCTTTTTTAAGTAAAAAAAACATTTAAACGAGATTAAAATCTCTCTGTGCTTGACAGCAACTTTTTAAACGCCTCTTCAACTAATGGACACGTGAGTCTGTGACACGCAACAAACCAAACTTATTTCGAAATAAAAGTGAGGATGTACTTCTACTCTAATGAATTTTTCTAAAGATTATTTCGTACTCAGACATGGTCTAAGAAGTTATGCACACTTATTTCTGAATAATGGACTAAGTTGTTATTCTTTCAATTATGTTGTAATTATCTTTACGAAATAAAAAAATATTTAGATTAAAATCTCGTAAAATTATTTTTTTATTACTGCCAGTGGAGAAATTATGAGAAGAACAGAAAGAAATGCTCTTTTAAATGAGATGATTCACAAAGTTAGACATTATATTTTTATTTGACACCCTTATGTAAAAGTTTTAGACTTTTACAAGAAATTTTAATGTGCAACATTTAAATTCTTTTCAGAGATTTTTGTAAATTATGTGCGGTATTCACATGTTGCAAGAGTGTAAACCGAGAAACCTCTCAAACACCCACCCCTACAGAAGTATATAAAGTAGGCCAATATCCATCCATTGCTATTTAATATTGCATGTAATTGAACCCAACACATTTTGTTTTAAAGAGCACTGTCTTACTATTAGGCTGAAATTCTTGAAAGAATATAACAAAGCTTAACTAGCTTTGGATTAAGAACAAGATTTCTGTTTGATATTTTTTAGAATAGAATAAATTTATTTTATATTGACTAATTTATGTACCCCATTAGACATTTTTGATATAAAATGATAATTTAAAGTGATTAAATACAAAAATTATTAATAGTAATAATATGGTCATTATTCTATTGATAAATTTTCATTGCTTTTAAAAGGAATAATGAAAAAAAATATGTTTTTAGGTTAGTTATAATATTAAAATTATTGGAATTTGTGTGAGGGAGAGATTAAAAATATAATCATGTATATCGTATTTAAAAACCTTTAATTACAGATAAAAAGGAATAATACTAGTAAACGTAAAAATATCCTAACTTTTGCACTAAATTCTTAATAAATGAGATAATCTTCATTATTAAAAATGCTAGATTATAAATATTTATTTCAAATGCGATTTTTGAAAAGAATGTTATTAGTTAAGAGTTATTTTTTTCAGCATATTGAGAATTATTTCTGATACACGAAGCACATGAAAGTATAAATTCAATATTTTTGTTAAAAATGATATTAAACACTTTTTAGATAAAATAACATCTGAAAATACGTCAAGAAAAGTTCAATTTACTGTAATATCGTAATTCTTAAAATTATATAATGTCAAGGACATAATAATAAGTTAGTAATACGGTAAGATTTTATATCATAATCACTCTTATTTTTCAATTCGTAATTTTTAAAGAAATAGTAATTCTTATAATAATTGACTTGTAATATCATAATTCTTAAAACAATAAGGTCATGAACATAATAATAATATTTTAGCAAAATGCCTTAGAAAGGAAATATTGTAAAAATTGATGCGCAAACATACAAAACATTAAAAACTACACCATATTTTCAATGTATATAAATGGAATTTTTTAAATAATAATTGACATATTTTACTATAGCTAAAATAAATCACTAAAGCTAAACTCAATAAAAAACGAAATTATATAAAGTAGAAAGTAGTTGAAGTATATAAAGAGCAAAACTATATATATTTTTTAAATAAATATTTCAATAGCAGGAGAGAGTCGAATAAACAGGAATTACAAATAAAAGCATTTTTTTTTAGTAAAAGATGCATGTAAGAAATTAAAATCTGAAACTGACAGCAGTTTTTAGATGCCTCTTCAACTAATGGAAACGTGACCGTATAGCACGCAACAAACCAGGATTATTTCAAAATAAATCTATAGATACTCTCATAAATTTTTTTTTAAGATTATTGTACGTATCGACATTGCTTAAAAAGTCATAAACTCTTATTTTTGAAATAAATGATTTATCCTTTGATTCTTTTAAAGCAGTTATATTATATTCAATCATTGTTCTTGTTTAAAAATAAGCTGTTATATATACTTGAAAATTAAACTGCTATAAATATAGAAGTTAAGAAATTTAAGATTTAATAATTAGTAAATGAATTACCTTACTTCTGACATAATGGCAATTTTACTGCAACAATGGTTTTTATAAAATTTTCAGATACAATTATATTATCATGCAAATCTTATAATAAATTCTAACATATACATTCATAATATTATTTTTAAATCTACTGTTACATATAAATTACGAATAATATTGCCACCCAACTTTTCTAGTGGTCAGCGTATTTGACTCCGGATAAGGAGGTCCTGGGTTCGGGCATGGATGTACTTTCTCTCTCTACCTATCCTATCTTTGTCCTTTGTATGAATTTGTTGTGAATGATTGCCTACCCTATAAAAAGGTACCTATGGCATGTGTGTACTGAGGAAGTCGGACTTCACACCAAAATATGGTTCAGTTGGAAAAGTGGAGCAGCGCACCACATGTTGCCAGCTTAGCTGGCACACGACAACGACAACAACAACAAAGAATAATATATTGTGAATCTATAGCCTGTTTGTGTAAAATATAAAGAATATTATAAAATTTATAGTTTTCGCTAATTTTTTACATGACATATAATAGATACAATATAAATACTAAATCGATGAAGAAAGATTTTATCTTAAATTTACTTTCTATTTCTGAAGTTTTTACTTTTCATAACTAAGCAAAACATAACTCTCCATCCGTATTTAGCTTTATATTCAAAACGCTGCTTTGTAGCACAAAAAATGAGATCTCGCATATAAACTAAACTACTAGTGGACCAAAGCCTTCAGTGACTATCTCTGTTTTCCTGACGCAGAGGCCCTGGGATGTAAAGCGTGTTTCCCGATTAGGTGGTCAGCCTAACGCGAAAATCCCCCGTGTTTAGTTCCCAAACATGCTTGGAACTCAGTTTACCGACCCACAGGAGGGATGAAAGTGGCTGAGTCAAGCTAGATCAGCCCAAGGATAGAACCTTGGACCTTTGCCTAAGGAACATGAAACGCTACCACTAAGCCACCGGGTCTCACATATACATCAGCACAAAAAACTAATTAAATGAGTTTTGGAATACTTAATAAATTTCTTTTCATTCATTGTCGTGTGCCAGCTAGGCTAGCAACAAGGGGTGCACTGCTCCACTTTTCCAACTGAACCATATTTTGGTGTGGAGTCCGACTTCCTCAGTGCACACGTGCCATAGGCACCCGTTTATAGGGTAGGCAACCATTCACACCTCATTCATACAAGGAAAGGACAAAGACAGGATGGATAAAGAGAGAAATTACATCCATGCCCGAACTGAGATTCGAACCCAGGACCTCCTTATCCATAGTCAGGCAGGCTGACCACTAGTCAAGTTGGACGGTGAAAATTTCTTTTAACATTGAATTTATTAAAAGTTAAATTAAAGATTCCTTTC
Organism: Latrodectus hesperus; assembly: GCA_037975125.1. Classification (NCBI taxonomy): domain Eukaryota; kingdom Metazoa; phylum Arthropoda; class Arachnida; order Araneae; family Theridiidae; genus Latrodectus; species Latrodectus hesperus. The sequence continues at coordinate 21,940,473 of CM075852.1, forward strand.
ATTTTAGTTTCAATACATTTTGTATTTGTGGGACATTGGGAAAAGCATAAATACATTTGCTGTAAAAGATTAAAGTAACACTTTTTTTAAAAAAAAATATATAAACAATAAGTATCGTTATTTTTTAAAGAAAATATTGCGAAGGAAATTCGAAATAAAATATTATTGCGAATAAAGAGAATGAGAAAGAAAGATCCGATGATACATGTACTTTTCCTTACTCTTAATAAATACGTATAAAAAAAGAAAGAAAATGCAATGTGTTCTTCTTGACGCGAGCAGAGTTCCTGAGTAGTATATCGCATCTCCTAAATTAATTGCGTCAGGTCATAAACTTTTTTTCTGATTGAGTTCAAATCAATTTAACTACAAATTATGTAGCTTAAGTTTCTAATTTATTACAAATTTTGCATTTAAAATTTTGAAATGAAACATAGTTAATGTTTTGAGGTGATAAGTGAATAATATTTTGTTATAATATATATTTCCCTCCCTTCCACTATTCTTTATAAAAGCCCAAGCAAATTTCAGTGGCCAAACCGAATAAGGATCTCACTTGTTGTTGTTTACTAATGACTCTTGGACAAGCGAAGCTCGCTATGCTATGCGAATTAAGTCAGTTGGGAGCGTCTTTCGTTTTTAATCAGAGCACCATGAAGGTGAAAATATGACTTTGCTCTACACACATGCCATAGGTACCCGTTTCTAGGGTAGGCAACCATTCACACATCATTCATACAAGGAAAGGACATAGACAGGTGGATAGAGAGAAAAAATACATCCATGCCCGAACCGGGATTCGAACCCAGGACCTCCTTATCCGTTGGCATGCTGACCGCTAGACTAGTTGGTCGGCAGGATCTTACTAAAATAAATTTGTTACTTATAAAATAGCCAATGCGGTATTAATTTTTCTTTTTTGTTTTTGAAATCAAAAATATTCTTCAAAATTATAAAGCTTTGTAATCTTTGACAATGTTCTTTCCTTCTGTAAGTTATCTTGATTCGTGAAAATTATAGAAATTTATTTTTAAAGTGGTCTATTGATTGTTTTTAAAAAGTAAAATTTACAAGACACTTACATAAGCAGAAATTGAATCCTGTCATTCTTGAAGCTGAAGGTTTTCAAACATATCCCTGGGCAAAAATGTCATTCTTAATCACTACGTCTAACAGAACCACTAATTTTACGTAACTGACTGCCCAATGACGAGCTCATGGCATTTCACTAAGCCCAGTGCCCACCTAACAAGGGAGTGGACCAGAAACATAGTAAACAATACCCATTCAAGAACCAAAGTGATTGCCTTAATGAACCTTTTAATAGATCACAGAAATCCGTTTATTCCAGAGGACCAAGGAGAGGAGGATGACCAGCAAGGAGAGAATTGGACCTCCTTGCTGGTCAACATAGTAAACAATACCCATTCAAGAACCAAAGTGATTGCCTTAATGAACTTTTTAATAGATCAAAGAGATCTGCTTATTCCAGAGGACCAAGGAGAGGAGGATGACCAGCAAGGAGAGAATTGGGCCCCCTTGCTGGTCAACATAGTAAACAATACCCATTCAAGAACCAAAGTGATTGCCTTAATGAACTTTTTAATAGATCACAGAGATCTGCTTATTCCAGAGGACCAAGGAGAGGAGAAAAACCAGCAAGGAGAATTGGACCTCCTAGACAATGATGAACAAGTACAGAGTGCTTAAGCCTTGTAGCTCTGTGCAATGTAACAACCTTTATTTTTCTAATTTTACTAATACTTTATTGCTGTCCAGTTTGTACATAAGCTCACTTTTTTCTTTTTTCATACTGTAGTTATTGCAGCTAATGACCAATCCATCTACATTATTCTTATTGAATTGTAAACTATAATTTTAATCTGTATATAGCTTTCATTGTAAGTAATGTGTAATGTTAAGCATGACTTTCTCGAGAGAGAGTACATATTATTTATATTTATACTAAACTAACCTAAGGAATAACAAGGAGAACTAACAACCTTGCTGAACCAAGTCTATTCAACAACCCCTATTTTTTTTCTAACTTTACCAACTTCTTATTATTATCTTGCATGTTTGCTTAAGCTAAATTGAATACCCTGATGTTAAATTGTATATCTTGTAATTTCCATTGTGCCAATGTTTTATTGCAATGTATCTTGTTTTGATGTTCCATAAACCTATCAATTGGGGACAGTCAGAGGCAATAGAGGGGTGCTCTCCAGATGTATCTGGAGCTGTTGCGGAGTCCGGAACTGTTGCGGGGGCGGTGCCGCCGGTGGTGCCACTTTCCTTTATTCTTTCTAACAACTCCCATCTAAACTGGTAGAACCCTTCTTGGGTTAGGTACAGGGGAGTTGGCTGGTGTATACAACCACTATTTGCATCATGTTAGCATTGCCTATTTTCTTTTATCATATAACGCAGAGATATTCGTTTTATTAGTGAATTATGAACCTATTTTTTGAAAATTAATTATTTAGTACATTATTGTCAATGATTAATGACAAGTCAATGATTAAAATAAAGTTAGATGGAATTATTAAATATATTCGTGAGTAATTTTTCATACAAGTTATGAGGAGAAAACAAAAATCTTCTGATAATCTTCTTCGGATTGTTTTACAAGTTTTAATTTATGCGCTTTCAAAATCAATTCTTTAATATAATTTAAAGTCCAGTTACAGTATTAAGTCGCATTTTATATACCAAGCTGCAATATTTGAATTTAGAATAAGTTTCATGTTTGACGAAATAATTAATAGATTTGATATTTCCTTAACTTAGGCATTCAACTATCGTAATAGCTTTGATTAAATTATTATTCTTGAGGATTTATTTGTGGTCGTGAATAATTTTAATAGCTACCGTATTCAGAATTTGAAAGAGACACGTTGCATATAAAACCTTTAAGAATATTTAGATTTAAAGAAATACTTATATTTCTTATTAAGAATTTATTGAAAGTTATATTAAACTAAAGTGAAGGATTTATCCATTTGTTTGTCCTCTTCACATATATTTAATAGTTTTGATGTGGAAAAGAGAAAAAATATGATTTTGTTAAATAATGCGATAAACTTAAAATCTAAAATATCAGCCGTTAATTTCGATCTCTTAGATGAAAAATATAATTCTAAATACACAAATATTGCAATGAATAATTCGAAATATTATTATAAGGAATATAAAATTATCATACAAAATAAGGAATAAGAACGAGGAATATATTGATTAAAATTATTTCTTTAAATAATGTGTACTCATTGTTCTTACATGTATTTAATAGCCTTCAAAAAATAATATTTAGCCATATATTTTCTGATATATTCTAAGGTACATGTACTTTCTATTATATTTAAACTGATGGTCGTATAATTTAATTATAATTTTATCATATCATTAATATAATAATAAGCCGCCCGCCCTGTCTAGTGGTCAGAGTCCCTGACTACGGATAGGGAGGTCCTGGGTTCGAATCCCGGTTCGGGCATGGATGTATTATCTCTCTCTACCTATTCTTTCTTTGTCCTTTCCTTGTATGAATGAGGTGGGAATAGTTGCCTACCCTATAAACGGGTCCCTGTGGCATATGTGTACTGAAGAAGTCGGACAACACACTAAAATATGGTTCAGTTGAAAAAGTGGAATCGCGCACCCCATATCGACAGCCTAGCTGGCACACGACAACAACAACAAAAACAATAATAAACTTTGTTATAATATAAATGTATCATTTAAATAAGTTTATGAACAACATGGTTAAACTCAGAAATTTCTTAAAAGGATATAAAAAGTTATTCATCTGTTTTTGACTAAGGAACCTAAATTTTGTGAATTCATTTCGATTCCATAAAAAAATTTATGTGTCAAATATTCCCTATTCAAAAAAATTAGTAACATCACGGGATGATATTTTTACTTTCAGTCATTATTTCCTATTTGTATTTGTTATCATAGCTTATTATAGTTATAAATAATTTAGATTTATAATACCATCACAGAATGGAACTCATGTTTCGTTTCCTCGACTAATTGTAAGTGGACAAAATCTTTTTTCCCTTCTGTTCCCTGCAGAATTAAGAACTGCTGGTTTTACACTGACTTTAAAATTACGCAATTCCTCACTGGAAATTCAATAGCTACCGACACCGTTTCCACATTTAAAAACAGTGAGGAGTGCATGTGCAACTCTGGGAGTGACAACTCTTTTCACATTCTTCTTGAATGTCCATCTGTTTCAGAAGAAAGGAACGAGCTTCGTAAAGACTTGAATAACAGGCGGCCCCCGATTATGGTGGACCTAGTTAAGAAAGAGAATTTTGAATTTTTTATAAAATTTATCCATGCTGTTATCTAACTCCTTTTTCATTTTTATATTTCTTTTTTCTCTCTGCCTTCTTTTATTATTACTTTTTTTCATCTCATGATTTATTTGGATTTGTTATGTAGTACATTTGTTGTACTTTCGGGCCCTGTTTGGTATTCCTTGGTGCACAGGGAGATATTTTTGTTTTCCCAAGTTATAATTAGGGACCAATAAACAAATCTATGTTTATAAAACTTTTTCTTATAAATACTTGAAACGATTTATATATTTACCATACAAGAAACTTGGATACCACAATCAATTAGTTGTCAAAAAGTAAATCTAAAAAGAATTAGTTGGAAAATGTAATATTACTGAAAAAAATATTGTTAAATAAATCACGTGTGTATCAGTAATTTTTAAATTTGCATTTTTAATTTCATATTTTCAGATAATTCACTCTCAGAAGTCTTCTTACCAATACTTATATCTTTAAGATACATACAATTAAAATCTACAACTATTTATATTTGAGAAAAAGCCGACCGATGGTGGATAGGCTATCATCCCTAATTTCTAAGCAGTAGTAGGTCCTGGGTTTGAATCCTGGTTCGGGCATGGATATTTCTTTCTTTTCTGTGTTTGTTTTATTTACCACTTTACTTTCGGGGAGAAGATCACACCCCCACTGGGAGATGTCATGAGTTCGCCCATTATAGAGTTGAATAAAGCAAAGGCCTAAGGTCAGACGGCCATTAGGAAAAAAATATTTGGGGAAAAGTCATCAAACATTCAAATAAAATAATTTTCTGTTAGTACTTATTTTAAAAATAAAACATTACACATTGTTTCATAATTATTTCAAATTGCTATACTCATTTGCTTGTAATTAAAAAAATTAGACTTTGATTTCATTTTGAAGTTTTGAATACCATTCTACATTTTTCTCATTAGTTATTCCTAACATCATTTATTTCAAATAACGATTTAAGAATGAAGTATTTTCAAATTGTTTTATAAGTTTAACATCGGTTTGACTTTTGAAATGTCAAAAAAAGCAATGCATTATGTTTTTAATTTCAACCGATATTTTAGGATGTGGTTGTATTTAAGAGTATCATCGGGATAAATACGACAATATACATAAGTACATGTATATTGTCGAATTTAGCCCGATGCGATAATATACATAAATAAATACGATATAAATTACAAAATACGACTTTATACTGTCTGTTTATTTAATTATGGTATCTCACTTCAGCAATTTTCTGAGAATGATGATCAAACGATGATTTGTGAATGGTAAATTGTTCATATATAGATCTCAAAAGCAAAAAATTTAATAAAATTATTACCTGTTACGAAATTTCAGAAGTCCAGAATCTTGTTTCGAAACATGATTGTTGAAACCAAAATGATCGACATTATTGCCAATTATTTACTAATATGTTCAAAAGATGGAAACTTGTCCTCAGAATGAAGAAGGGACAACCATGAGTTTATAGTTAATTTTTAATTTTCTTCCTTACGGTATCTTGCAACATTTCTAGGGATAAAACTAGCAATAAATTTCTGCACCTTTAAAAAATTTAACTAACCAATTATCGTAAATTTTGGGTAAAATATTCATTTTGATTTCATATATTCTTCAGACTTATTTTATATACTTTATGCAAATTGTGCATGATTTTATACGCATTATCAATTTGCGTACGATTTTGCACATGCATTATGTAAAACATTTCATTTATTCTATATAAATTAAATGTTTAAGTATAATGTTTAAGTATTCTATATAAATTAAATGTTTAAGTAAATATCATTGAATAATTTGTCAAGTGTTTGGCTAAAATAACATATAAATTGTAGTGTTTATAATATTCAGTATAACACACTTTATTATTTCAATTATTGTAAAGCAAATCTTATAAGCAAAAAAATGATGAAATTTACTAGATGGGACTTTCAGTTCATTTATGTTGATTTCTAGTGTTTTCAATAAGAGAATAAATCCTATAGACAAATTCTACATGGCAACTCATAGAAACACTTAAAATATTTATAATGCACTACATATGTAAACAAATTTCAATATATTTATTTTTATGCAACTCATACTTCTATCTAAAGTAATTTCTCTTGACGAAATGTAAACCTTATTGTATTAAATATTATTCTGAAATGTATGTCATCATATATCTTTTATTCTGTGCTGTTAGTTAGTTCTATGATTTTAATCTTTACTTATTTTAATTTATTACATTCATAAATCTTTAAAGGTTTTAATTTATATTGTAACGAATGAATGTAAAAAAATGTAAAGTTAAAATTAATTTACATAAAGACCAACGGAATTATGAAATTATATATACATTCATTGAAAACTACTATTAAATAAATCCTTTTTACATATTATATATTAATTTAAATTGAATAATGCAATTAAAACTAAAATACTATTCAATTTTGTAAAAAGTTTTGGTTTTATTTTCTTTCCATACATAGATTTGAGCAACATTAATAAGCCGATATATACTTAAATATACGGAAATGACGTCTATAATTTCTATGAAATATAATAAAAGTACTTAATTAACATATAGGTAGGAAATATAGGAACTAATAAAACTGTTTGGCATAATAAATACATGCTCTTAAGCCACTTCCTTATATTTTAACTTAACCCAGATAAGCCCATATACTGTCCTATATTTAGGACAGTAGAATATAGGACAGTAGGCTTATCTGGGTTAATTTGTGAATGGAGTCCCATGAATCAATGGCCTTATTACAGGTCAATATGGGTTTTATAAATGAATGCCTGAGACTTAACCCAGATAAGCCTACTGTCCTATATTATACTGTCCTAAATATAGGACAGCAGGCTTATCTGGGTTAATAGTTTGCATATCTTAAGTAAGCATATTAGATACATTGTTAAATTAAACAATATATCTAATATGATTACTTAAAATATGCTAACTTGTAAATTAAAATTTAAGGGATTAATTAATAATAATTTTATTAATATATAAGTTTAAGGTACACAATAATAATGAAATAATTAGTTTCAAAATTAATCATATATTAACTCCATATTTCTCTTTTTTAAGAGATAAATTAATGATTATATTTAGTATATATATTATTACAATATTTGTTTCAAATAATGAAATTTTGTTATTAAATGTTAGCAATTATGAAAACATTTATATATTTACCATTAAAAATTAGATTAAATCTTTTCCCTTATCAGAAAGACCAAACAGCTTATATATATATATATATATATATATATATATATGTAGGATTATATTTTCGTAATAACATATGTCAATAGATGGCAGCATCGAGCAGACTCGTGTTGATTGTAGATGTAAGAGAAACATCTGTGAAAGTAAGGCACTCTGCTAATTGAACTCCGAGAGGATAGGCCGCGAATTTGTTTTCTCCCGAAATGGAGACAAAGAAACTACTACGCAGTTAGTAAGTCAGCCATGATGCTGCTGTCTACTTATTTCATTTAAACATGTAAATATTGTAAATAGTAAGTTAGATATAACCTAATAGTTCTTAATAATATTTTAATACTTTCTTTAATAAATTAATTTTGTTTCAATTATGGCCCATCATCTCTTTTTAAATACATCATTACCCCTAGACACCGTCCCCCACAAATTTTGGGGGTTCAGGCCGAGATCTGAATTTCAGATAAAATTTAATTTTGAATTATAATTTTAAAATTTTAACCTCTCGGAGTTTTCATCGAATTATCTTCATCGAATACCCAGTACTGGGCAGAGCCACTGGACAAAGCTACTAGGCAGAGCCACTGGACAAAGCTACTGGGCAGAGCAAAATCGACAAACAGCTCCGGAACCAGCGAATTTAACTACGAGAATCTCCGAAGCAGAGCCACTGGACAAAGCTACTGGGCAGAGCAAAATCGACAAACAGCTCCGGAACCAGCGAATTTAACTACGAGAATCTCCGAAGCAGAGCCACATCGAATCCAGCGAAACATCGAAACCGCAATCTCTGAGACCCAGCGACGATCCAGCGAAACCACAATCTCTGAGATCCAGCGACAATCCGGCGACACAACTCATCGAGCAACAATCCTGCAAATTGAGAGTCAACCGCGCGACAACTGATCGCGAAGCGCTCCCAATTCCTCAACACCGGTTCTCCTGCGAATTTCATCGAATAGAAAGCGTGTCTCCAGCGAAACCCAACGAATCGCGTCAAAAGCAAATCATCCCAGCAAAGTTTCGACCTAGTGAAAAACCAGCGATAAAAATCTACGAATCGAGCTACGAAAGAAAAACCACACCTACGTTAGCGAGTGGTGAGTGCCGAAAAAAAAAAATTCTCCGAAAATACCGTCGAAATACATCATCGAGAACATCATCAAAAAAGTGTGCTTCAAGTGAAATTTGTGTTTGTGCGCGTTCAGTTCAATGTGTGTGATAAAATCAAGAATCAGCTCCAATATTTAACAATTCAAACGTATCTAACAGTTTTACCCATACATTTATAATCCTCTTTCAATTTATTGCATTTTTGCTGACTCAGAACTACGATCTATTTTTTATAGCAATACCAGTGCAAGAGTTTATTTTCAAATTTGAGTGACTAATGATTTGGCAATCGTCCAGATGCAACGTTTCGTTCAAGTGATTTAAGTTTCTTGATAATATTTCTGTCTGTTAATGATTCCATTTTTCAAAACAACCGATTCTCTTACTGCATTAATTTTATTTTTTTGGTATTCAAGAGAGATTATTTTATTTTATTTATTTGTGGTGAAACATATTTTATGCTTATATCTTTCAGTTTTATTTTCACTTATATTTTAAAGCCTTCATATAAAAATAAGAAAGAAATGCAATGAAATTTTGGTGCATGCATAAATATTAATAGCATATTATTATTTTATATATATTGTATACTGTGTTAAATTATTTTTCATTTTTAAACAAAATCCAAGATAGTTTGTTTTTATATTTTCATTCTCAGTGCATTTATATATTTTCAGTGCCAGAATTTTCAGGTAATTGATTATTTTATATTAAGAAATTATATACTATATTGCATTTTATTTTTTATATTTGAATTATTTTGAAAGGTTTCAAAATTTTGGTGCATGCATAAATATTAATAGCATATTATTATTTTATATATATTGTATACTGTGTTAAATTATTTTTCATTTTTAAACAAAATCCAAGATAGTTTGTTTTTATATTTTCATTCTCAGTGCATTTATATATTTTCAGTGCCAGAATTTTCAGGTAATTGATTATTTTATATTAAGAAATTATATACTATATTGCATTTTATTTTTTATATTTGAATTATTTTGAAAGGTTTCAAACTAAAATTGATCTAAGCACTTTCTAAATAAGTAAAAGGTTTTATTTTGTTAAAAATTAATTGATTCTCTGAATGACCACTAAAATGGCGTATTTACTACAGTACAAAAAAGAAGATTTAATAGAATTAGCAGGTGAGTTAGGTCTAACTGTAGATACACCCACGACAAAGCCAAAACTTAAAGAACTTATCATAACTGACCCTGGTTACGTAGAAGAAGATACGAAAATGTTGTTAATTAGCATCACCGAAGAACGAACACGTCGTGAAACCGCAGAGAAAGAAGAACGGACACGTCGTGAGATTGCAGAAAAAGAAGAAAAAATGCTTCGTGAAACCGAAGAAAGAGCAAACAAAATTCGCCAAGAAGAGCGTGAAGACCAAAAGCGTCGAGAAGCGCACGAACTCGAGAAATTACGAATTCAAGTCCAACAAAATATAATTCCGGAAAATCCAGCGATAAATATTTCATCGTCAAATAAGCCCGTGTACGAGAATTTTCACAAATTCAATATGAAAGACGACATTAGTCTCAACTTAACCCTTTTCGAGCGACATGCAGAACTAACGTTTTTACCGAAACAAAATTGGGTGCAGAAGCTTCTAGGTCTAATACCCATTGAGGTAGCCCATATGATTGCAAGGGAGCCGGCGGACCAAGCCAACGATTATGACCACGTCAAAGACTTACTGTTAAAAAGATTTAAATTATCTCCGGAAAAGCTACGCCAGTTATTTATGTCTCATCAGAAGAACGCCGAAAGAACATGGGAAGATTTTCACCATGAACTGCAAACTTACTTTGACGGGTGGACACTAGGGTTAAAAATATCGACTTATGATGAGTTACGCGATCTGATCATAGCAGATCAGATGAAACGAAAAGCACCTCCTGAAATTCAAGAACACCTCATAGATGAATGGTCCAAGATAAACACACCGACGGAACTGGCGAAGAGATTCGAAGAATATGAAGATGTTCGAAGAACTCTGAAACCGAAATCAAGCTATTCACCATTTAAGAGTAGATATGATATTAAAGGAACGAGAAATTTTGAATACAATTCGCCAAAGGCAGAATATTCACGAAATGACAGATTCGAGAAAAGATCGTTTAATTTAGATCATCGTAATAGATACGCCGAAAAAACGAAAGTTATTTACTGCAGCCATTGCAAAGCACCAGGACATTATGCCATAAATTGTCCCAAACGCGGCAAAAATAAGCCTACTACTCCGCCTGTGCAGAACTGCTCATTTACCCTTAAAGGAGGAATGAAGACAAAATGCATAATTATGAAAGAAAAAAGTTTTCAAGCTCTCATCGATACTGGAAGTTCGGTCTCACTCATACGCGAAGATTTGAGTAGAGGAATTGTCAAACCCTCAGAGCTTACACATAAAACAATAATGCTGTCAGGTTTAGGAGGTCAGGTAGAAACCAAAGGTTCATTCCAACAGGAAGTGGAGATAGACGAAGAAAAATACACTCTTATGTGGCACGTAGTACCGAAATCTCGTCTAAATTTTCAAGCTATCATAGGTGCAGATATTCTAGAACACGCTTCACTTGAATTTACCAAAGAAGGTACTAAAGTTCATAAACGTGAAAATACTTGGTTAATAAATTCACCGGTAAGCGAAGTAAAAACAGACGATGAAATCGATTTGGAAAATATTAAAGACCGACGAATAAAGCAAGAATTGTTGAAATTAATTTCGAACTATGAACCAAAGAAGACCGAAAAAACAGACGTCTCTATGAGAATTATCTTAAAAGATGACATACCAGTTTATCAACATGCTCGCCGTTTATCGTTTCCAGAAAATAAAGCAGTAAATCAGCAAATCGACGAATGGTTAGAACAAGGAATAATAAGAACAAGCTCATCGGAATATGCAAGTCCAATTGTGTTAGTTAAAAAGAAAGATGGTACTAATAGATTATGCATCGATTATAGAAAACTAAATCGAAAATTGGTTAAAGATAGGTTTCCATTGCCGTTAATAGAAGACGTTTTAGATAAACTCCAGGAAGCAAATGTATATACTACATTAGATTTGAAAAATGGATTTTTTCACGTTGATGTAGATGAAGATTGTCGAAAATTCACTTCTTTTGTTGTTCCAGATGGACAATTTGAATTCAATAAAGTACCATTCGGTCTCAGTACCAGTCCGAGCGTATTTCAAAGATATGTGTACAGCATATTTCGAGAACTCATGAGGAAAGGCATCGTTATAATTTACATGGACGATTTGATAATCCCATCGAAAGATGAAAAGGAAGGTCTAGAAAAACTTAAAAAGGTATTTGAAACTGCATCGAAATATGGTTTAGAAATAAAATTCAAGAAATGCCAATTTTTAAAACGAAAAGTAGAATTTTTAGGTCACATTATCGAAAATGGAACTATTCGCCCTTCAGTTGCAAAAACTCTAGCTGTCAAGAAGTTTCCAGTACCAACAACAGTAAAACAAGTTCAAAGTTTCTTGGGATTGACCGGTTATTTCCGTAAATTTATTCCATCATATTCCAAAATAGCCAAACCTTTAAGCGACCTGATGAAAAAAGAAAATTCTTTTGTATTTGAACAACCTCAAATTAAAGCATTTGATCATTTGAAAAGTTTATTAACCGAAAGTCCAGTTCTAAAAATTTTCGCACAAGGAAAACCAACAGAATTACATACGGATGCAAGCCAGCACGGATATGGCGCCGTTTTATTACAGAAAAGTGATGACGGAAAATTACATCCTATTCAGTATATGTCAAAAAAAACAACTCCAGCGGAAGAGAAATATAGTAGTTACGAACTAGAAGTCCTTGCTATAGTTAACGCTTTAAAGAAATTTAGAACTTATTTGTTAGGTAATCATTTCAAAATTGTAACGGACTGTTCAGCATTTCAAAAAACAATGGATAAGAAAGATTTAATAACTCGAGTAGCAAGATGGGCCCTACTATTAGAAGAATTTGACTACGAAATTATACATAGACCGGGTGAAAGAATGCAACATGTAGATGCTTTGAGCAGATATCCAGTTTCCATTATTACGAATGACACTATTACTGCAAAACTGAAATTAGCCCAGCAGAATGACGAAAACATCCAAAGTTGGAAGTCCTTAATCGATTGCAACGACACTTCAGATTTTTTCCTTAAAAACGACATTCTGTACAAATATGTAAATGGTCGAGAACTAATCGTTGTACCAGAGGCCATGCAGACAGAGGTCATCAAAGCGGCTCATGAAGAGGGACATTTTTCAACTGCGAAGACGAAGGAAATAATCAAACGAGAATTTTTCATACCTAATATGGATAAACGAATACAAAACGTAATTTTAAATTGTGTACCTTGTATATTGTCAAACAAAAAGAGTGGTAAAAAAGAAGGATTTCTAAATCCTATTCCAAAAGAAGATGTACCTTTAAGTACTTATCACGTTGATTTTATTGGTCCTTTGCCATCAACCAACAAAAGCTATCAGCATATTCTCACCATCGTAGATGCGTTTACCAAATTCACTTGGCTTTACCCTGTCAAATCAACTTCAGCAGAAGATGCTCTTGAAAAATTAAAACTACAACAAAAGACATTCGGTAATCCTAGAAGGATAATAACGGACAGAGGTTCAGCATTCACCTCCAAAGCATTTAGTGATTATTGCACAGAAGAGGATATACAACATCTCCAAATTGCCACCGGAGTACCTCGTGGAAACGGTCAAGTTGAGAGAGTTCATCGTACTCTTATACCCGTTTTGACTAAACTATCAATTGAAGATCCCACTAAATGGTACAAGTTCGTGGATAAATTGCAGCGAATCCTTAACAGCACCACCAGCCGAAGTACAAAATGGTCTCCATTTGAATTATTAGTTGGTATAACAATGAGAAATAAAGAAGACATTCACATACGAAACTTACTAATGGAAGAAGTAATGGAAGAATTGCAAGAACAGAGAAATCTATTACGGCAAGATGCGAAAAGAAACATCCAAAAGATCCAGGCAGAGAACAAGAAGACGTACGATAAGAAACGCAAGAAAGCCCCAGTGTACCAGAAAGGAGACTTGGTGGTTATTCAAAGGACACAATTCGGGACAGGTTTAAAACTAAGACCTAAGTTTTTAGGACCATACCGAGTAGTCAAAGCAAATGCTAAGGATAGGTATGAGTTAGAAAAAATAGGTTCTCATGAAGGTCCTAACCAAACAACCTCATCCGCGGATTTAATGAAATTTTATTCGCCAGGGTGAAAAATAAGCAGTTATCATTTATAGAATTTTATTGTATAATGTGAGTCTTATTTTAATGTTACTTTTGTATTTTTTTCCTTTTGGTAAATATAAAATATTAGCCATTTGCAGATGATATTTTCAATTTAGATTAATATAATGAACATTTTTGCTTATAGCAATAGAGACTTTAACTTGCTTATATTTTAATTATTATACTTGTGAAAATATTTCATTTTTATCATTGTCTCATTTTGTAATTGTTTGAAATTATGATAATCACTGAGGCCAGTGATTTGCAGGATGGCCGAGTCTGTAGGATTATATTTTCGTAATAACATATGTCAATAGATGGCAGCATCGAGCAGACTCGTGTTGATTGTAGATGTAAGAGAAACATCTGTGAAAGTAAGGCACTCTGCTAATTGAACTCCGAGAGGATAGGCCGCGAATTTGTTTTCTCCCGAAATGGAGACAAAGAAACTACTACGCAGTTAGTAAGTCAGCCATGATGCTGCTGTCTACTTATTTCATTTAAACATGTAAATATTGTAAATAGTAAGTTAGATATAACCTAATAGTTCTTAATAATATTTTAATACTTTCTTTAATAAATTAATTTTGTTTCAATTATGGCCCATCATCTCTTTTTAAATACATCATTACCCCTAGACACCGTCCCCCACATATATATATATATATATATATATATATATATATATATATATATATATATATATATATATAAATGATATTTGAATAAATTGAACCCGTACTAATTGTTTCATATTTTTGAAAAAGGAAAAAATTCTTGAACAATTTTGAAGAGAAAAAGTTAAATAATTACAAAAAAAAACTCACATCACAAATTTAATTCAAAGTAAAATTAAATTTAAATTGTGTATCTGAATTAAATCTATTAATATTAATATTACTTACTTCTACAACTCAGTATTACTTACTTCTACAACTTAAAATATAAGATATTATAAAATGCTTACTTTTATATTATATATATATATATATATATATATATATATATATATATATATATATATATATATATATATATATATATATGTGTGTGTGAGTGAGTGAGTGAGTGAGTGAGTGAGTGAGTGAGTGAGTGAGAGAGAGAGAGAGAGAGATCATTATTTAAGTCACCCTTCTTTTTATTTGAAGAAGTATGCAAATTATTATATAAGAAAAATACTTCATCAAATATTTTAATATTTCATTCTTAATAGTTCTTAAATTATTATGCATTTTTTCAGCATATTAAATAAGCCCTCTCATTACTTTTTTTATTCCAGAATTAGCATTTATATTTTGAGTCAATTTTAATATGTTTTACGCTTCACAAGAAATTCTCAACAGCTTATATTCTATTATCCTAGAAAAAAGTTACACTACTGGTCATTAAAATTGCTACACCAAGAAGGAATGCAAATAACAGAACGATATTTATTGGACACATACATTGTAGGGGAAAGAACAAGTGATTAGATTTACAGGAAATTAGGATATATAGATCTTGAGAAATCAGTACCCAAAGCAGCCACCTCTGGCTGCAATAACAGCATTTATCCGCCTAGGCATGGAGTCAAAAAGAGATTGTATGGCATGTACGGGGATCTCAGTCCATGCAGCTTCAACACTATGCCATAGTTCATCGACAGTAGTGGATGGTGCGTGATGGCGTGCAAATCGCTCGGCAACCATTGACCACACGTTCTCAATAGTTGACAGATCAGAAGAACGTGCTGGCCAGGGTAACAGTCAAACCTGTTCTGTATCAACGAAGTTCAGAACAGTACGAGCAACATGCGGTCGTGCATTATCCTGTTGAAACAAAGCATTACAGAGGCCTCGAAAATAAGGCAGAGCCCCGCGCCTTAACACATCGGAAATGTAACGGTTGCTGCTGACGTGATGCCATTCCTGCGTCCAGGTTCGTCGCTGATCACACCATTGAAGGCGCTCCTGTCTGTGACGCAGCGTCAATATAGCCAAAGCCATGGTCGCCGTGCAGACAATCCATGCTGCTGCAAACGTCGTCGAACTGTTCGAGCAGAAACTTGTTGCCTTGTGAATGACTCCATTTCTCAAATGACTCCATTCTCAGGGTTCATGACGTGGCTGTACGATACCTTGTGACCATGCGAATAAGATGCCTGTCTTCTCTGCTGTTAGTGACGGGGGATCGCTGAGATCCTGCATGACGTTCCGTATGATTGTCCTGAACCCATCGATTCCATATTCTGCTAACAGTCATGGGATCTCAACCGACGCGAGCAGCAATATTGCGGTACGATAAACCGCAATCCCGGTAGGCTATAATCCTTCCTCGATCAAAGTCAGACACGTGCTGATAGGCATTTCTTCTTCTTACACGAGGCATTACAACAACTTTCTTTGCCGAAAACAACGTTGAAACGGAAATTGAGTATGAGAAAAATGCTGTCAAATCTCTGGCTTTATACATATTGTAGATGTCGGTACTGTCGCCTGCTTTGTTTTAATGCGCTGAAAATCTAATCATTTGCATATCATAGCAAGTTCTACCTGTCATGAAAATTTCACGTGTGTGGTGTGCCGCTTTCCTGGTGAAGCAATTTTAATGGCCAGTACTGTATATATGACATGATATTTCAAATATATATTTTCATCTTTGCTCGCGTTTTTATAATTATAGGGTTTCAAACAATGGTTAATCAATAACTGGTAATAAATATTTAAAAATATGCATTTCAAATTTGATAATAATTATTTTTAAAAACATTTCTTTATTCATATTAATAAATTTACTTTGCTTCAAAATTTTGCAAAAAGATATCGAAAATTATCCATTTTTCGATATTTTTCCGAAAATTGTCTTATCTAAAATTATCTTATCGAAAATTATCCAAAAAACGCCAACACATTTTTATTGATTCCGAGGTTTGAAATCAAGTCATTGTAGTAAAAAAATATATTTTGAAAGATAAAGAAACTGTCAAACATTTTATGAAATTTTTCACTTTTTTCATTAAAATATTAGCTGGAATAAATGTACTAATTACCAGTATAAGACAAACAATATATTCTATTATATTGGTTGATATTAAGATAAATGCTAAGACATCTAACATTATTGTTTTAGGTTTGAAAAAGTATAACTAATTGGCCATAAATTTTATGTTATATATGATGGTACTTAGCATATTGCACGTAAATTAATATGTATTTTAAAATGTAATTTGATTTTTGGATTTGGATAAATATTAATTCAGTATAGTTATGCTCTAGTTTTTAATTTAAATACTGAAATGAAATCATTAAAACAAAAACTCTGAATACAAATTTTTTCTAACAGTTTGATTAGAATTTTTATTCATATAACTTTCTTCTCAGAAAAATAAAAAGATAGTAATCTTTTGTTTTCTACTAAAATAATTTAACCTTTTCGGCAATTTTTTAATTCAATGGATTATTACAGTTAGAATTTTTGATAACTAAAAGCAGGAACTTATGAAGAAAGATTTTGTCAACAAGATCTTTTTCTTTGATTTTACTTTTTGTTATTAAATAAAGTAGTTAAGCATTAATAACTTAAAATTTTCGAATTCATTAATGAATTTAATTTTATTTAATATTATGATTCAACTAATGTGAGAGTATATTGCATTTACTGAATAATTTAGCAATTATAAATTATTTTAAATTAGAATTCCAACCTGACTTTCGTAATTGATACATTTTAATTATTTGTTATTTAGAGTTTTTTACAATGATTCTTAATTGTATTTCATATTAAAAAAGGAGTTGCTCAAACTTCAATTATATCACCCTCATATAAAATTACTGATGTAAGTTAGGACACGCAAATGTTGCAATTTATTTTCTACTTTTATTATACATTATGTCTATTTTTATTATACATTATGCCTAGTGGTCAGCGTGCTAGGCTGCGGATAAGGAGGTCTTGGGTTCGAATCCCGGTTCAGGCATGGATGTATTTTCTCTGTCTATCTATACTGTCATTGTCCTTTCCTTGTATGAATGAGGTGTGAATGGTTGCCTACTCTATAAACGGTTCCTATGGCATGTGTGTATTGAAGAAGTCGTATTCCACAACAAATATGGTTCAGTTGGAAAAGTGGAGCAGCGCACCCCATATTGCCAGCCTAGCTGGCACACGACAACAACAACAACATTATAAATTGTATTTATGCCATTTGTACACAACGTATTTTAATGCGAAAATGTTTAAAAAGGGAAAAAATTTTAAATAATATTCAAGAATTTTACAAGGCAAAATTTACCTGTTCAATAATATTTATCATTACAAATAATTTTAATTTTAATTCTGATGAAATTAATTACTTTAAATAATTTTTCTAGAATTTCATATATTTTAATCTAGTTTCTTAATTTATAAATATATTTTAATATAAAATATATTTTAGTTTAAAATGTAATTAAAAATGCATAAACTATTTTCTACTTCAATTTAAAATAGAACTCTTTTATAGAACAGTAATTGCCCCAAGATTAATTTGACATTGTTAGCTTTAATAATCAACTGCAAATGCCATATTCCTTTATTAATAATAAAATTCTATTACTAAATAAATAAAAGTCATAAAATTACTGATACAAATTGCTTGAAGAAAGATACATTTTTAATTTTTTCATAAATGCTATTACATCTCCTTTAACTTTCATTTCTGAAAGAAGAAGAAAATAATATCAAGTCTAAAAGAATTAACAAAGACTAATTTCTATCGTTGGTAATTTGATATTATCTGTAATTGATTTGAAAAGTGTTTTATAATACTAATGATTAAATACAATAAAATTACTTTAAATACATAAAGTATTAAATTTCTATGCCAAATTATTTTAAGATAGGATACATTTTAAACTTAACTTTCAGTAATTCATCATTCTTAATCATTCTAATGATGAAAAAGCTTTTTCGAATTGGAGAGATATTTCAACACTAAAATGTTTTTAACATACAAATTTAATTTTATGCGCAAAAAATATATATTTCAGTTGTTTTTTTTTTTTAAGTTTAAAATTAAATCAAGAGTTTCAAAATACTAATTTTGAAACAAATCTTTATAAACATTTGATCATTTATTCTAAATACATAGCATAATTTGCATACATATTAATTTTGTTGCATAGTAATAAAATTAAACAGGGAAAAATTTAAAATAAAACAGTGCATTCAATTTAAATAATTTCTTTATTAATTCGGAAATTATAGAAACTTCACTCACGACGTAAAATTAAAAGAAAAAGAAGAATACGTTTTTAAAGTAAAAAATAAAATTTTAAATTTTTTTCTTTTAATTGGATTTGCATTGCTTGTATGCAATTAAATTACAGCATCCAAATAGCTGTGAATGTAAATGAAATTTAATACAATTGCTTTAAATATACATACCTGATAGATATGATATTTAATATAATTTTTTCAAAAAAAAATTTGGCCTTAAATGAATCAAGCAGTTTGCAAAAAATTGTAATTTAATGTAATTCCTTACCTATTTTAGTGATCTATTTCAAATGGAAATTAAATCAATCAAGGATTAGATGGTATGTGTTGTGTTGTTGTTGCTAATCCCAGATGATCAAGCAATACTAGACCATCTCCATAAAACCCATTATTTCCAACAAGTCCAAAAATAGTGTAGGATCTTTAAGAATGTTACTTTTGGCAAAATCCAAGCAGTTTAGAATATGGGTAGGGGAGGCCTGCACGGCTCCGCACCAGTGGCAATCCGGGTACTTCTTCTGTCCCTGATGAAAAACGAGATATGTCAACTAATGAAGCGAGAAAGAACTGTTTGTTAGCTTTCTGGTACCCTTGGTTAGAAGAGAGATGGTATGTAATCATACTTATATACATGTTACTAAACTCGGTACCATATTTAATTGCAAATACCGTTTCGTGTAAGCTCACAAACCAATTGTTCTGCAATCAGTAATCAAGCTATTGCTTTACATCAGTGTCAAGAAAGGTTCGTACGATTCTGGCAATAAATATTTCACTCACCTTGGCTTAGTGAACGTGAACGCCAGCAGGACTCCCTGTACCTAACCCAGGGAAGGTTCTACCAGTTTGGGTGGAGTCTGCTGGAGAGAAAGAAGGAAGCACCAGTAGGGGAGCGCCACCCCTGCCTGTGGTCTCGAGCTCCCAACGCAACAGCTAAAATCAGCGTTGTAGGATAGTTGCCTCACTGCTTCATTGATTCTTCTTCATTGGTTCTTGGGCTCTCATCATCGTTCAGGAATTATTAGCTCCCTGTGCTCCGAGAGGAATGTTATCAGCGAGATGATTTTGGCTTTCGCTTGCGGATGGTGGATAACATTTTTCAACCATTCTATTCTCAGGTTTTCGCTGGGGGTAGTAAAATGCCAGGAGCTGGTGAGTGGGCACGATGTGGCATAGTGAAGTGGGTCACCCGTATGACCACAGGCACAGTTGTCGCTTTCCCGAGCACCAATCCTATGTAGATAGCTCGGGAATGGACCATGTCCCGTGACAAACAGTGTAATCTGTCTTGGCCAGCATTGGTTATTAGGTTTAACCTTTGGAATTATATCATGTACCAAGCGACCTGTAGTAGCTTGGTCCCATGACAGTTGCCAGGATTGGATGGCCATTGTTTTGAATTCCTTTTTGTGAAAAGATCTTGGGGTGGGCAGATTTACTTGAAGTTCGGTCGCTGCTGTGGCTTCTTTTGCTAATCTGTCGGCAGTCTTGTTGCCTTCTAGTCCGACGTGCGCTTTAACCCATCCGAGATGTAGGTTGTTGCTGATGTTGATCTCTCGTTGGATTTCGCGGGCCAGTGGACTTGTTGTGGTGGGGTTGCTTATGGCCATGAAGGCTGCTTGGCTGTCTGACCATATGCTGCTTTTCTCTTCTCTTGTCTTTGCCCAGGTTACAGCTTTTAGAATGGCATACAGTTCCGCCTGAAAGACAGTGTTGTTTGGATTGAGCCTGAATTTCTCAAAGTGGATGTTGTTACCCTCTAAAATGGCTACAAAGGGTGCTCCTACATTTTCTTTTATTTTGGAGCCATCGGTATATATCTGACAGATGGTCTGATCATTTTTTGAGTGTTGGTCATCTCCTAGACTGATGTGGTTGTCTACTTGGAAGTTTCCTGGGTGGATGGTGAGCTTGGAGATTTTTCTTCAATAAGGTCTGCACAGGTTTGCTTGATTGCGTATTTGGTTTTGGCCTCCATTTCGATGAAAAGGTGTAGGGGCATAATCCCTGTAATTACTTGGAGAGCTGAAGTGGCCGTTGTTCTAAAGGCTCCCGTAATGTTGAGGAGGAATTTTCTTTGGATTTTGTCCAGTAAAAGCTGATTTTTTACCCGTAGATTCCTACCCCATATCATTGCCCCATGGGCCATTATTCTTTCGGAAACCGATTTGTAGAGGATGGCTCTGTGTTTTTGGGAGAAACCCCAGGTGGATCCCGCCGGCCGTAGGAGCTGTTGGTGTACTCTAGAGGCTTTGGCTCCTTGATTTTTAATATGAGTAGACCAGTTAAATTTTTCGCCTATTATGACGCCCAACAGTTTAATTGATTTAACTCTTTTTATTTTTAGGTTGTCCCAGTAGATCTGGGGGCCACACTGTAATTTTGTAAACAGCATATAGTGTGACTTGTCTACTGAAATTTCCAATTTATGGTTGGAGGTCCACTTCCTGAAAATGTTGAGAACTTCTGTGGCTAGTCTGTCCAATTTTTTCTCGCTGTTGGCCGCGACCACAAATGTGAAATCATCTGCAAAGGCCTGGAGGGTGATATGCGAGTTTGGGTCGATGTCTTTCCCAATTGAGGACCAGTTAAATTGCAAAGGTTCGCCTGCTAGCAGATTCCACATAATTGGGCCGCTGCATGAACCTTGTGGGCATCCTATTGATTGTTTATGTATTGCCAGACCTTGGTTTGTGTTTATCGCTACTTCTCTGTTTTCCAGGTTACTGATTAGGATATTACGTATTTTCGAGGGGCAACCTTTGCTGTCTAGGGCCTGCATGATGGAATTATGCGGGACTGAGTCGAAGGCTCCTTTAATGTCAAGGGAGATAATGCAGCAATGTTTAGCCGATGTTTTGGCTGCGTTAATATTTTGCATGAGGTGTTGTAGTGCATCATCCACTGACTTCCCTCGTCTAAAACCGCCCCTCAGGGGGTTTACCTTCTTTAGGTAAACACGGGTGTCACAATCCCGATATACCCTAGTGATCTTTCCTCTTCTTTTTTCTTCTCTCCTCTATTCTTCTGCTTTTTCTTCCTCTTCTCCCTCAGTGTGGTTGCCTCGCAAGAGGTTGAGGACTCCCCTTGAGTAGCTTTCGCCGCTCTGTTGCTATTAGCTACTCTTGAGGATTAAATCACCCACGTGTTTGCCGTGCGTGGAGACCCGTGTCCCTGGAAAGGAGGGTCCTGGTAATTGAGGCCCACAGAGACCAACACCTTACTTTGGCCTCTGCTTCAGGTAAACGGGAGGTGTGTTGTGGTCCTCAGCACATCAATCGGCTTTATGGATCAAGCGATCGGTACATCTACTGGGTGACTCGTTAAGGGTGGAGGCCACTTCAGGGATGTACTGTGAGCGTATAGGACTTGGCTAGCACTGGTGCAGCTGGTCTGCATCCCCTTGTTGGACTCGGTGGTGGATGGTGCCGTCAGGTCCTGAATTTTCCATTTTACTTATGGAATCAAATATTTCTATTCTCCCACGGGAGCACACTTTGTCTATTTTGAATGCACAATTTTATGTAATCAAACGGAAAGAGGGTACTTTTGAAACAGTATCCCCTTTCCTCATTCAAAAAGCTATTAAAGGCACAATCGGTGATGTGAAGAGCATCAAAAAATTACGTTCTGGCGACTTAATGGTGGAAGTTGCTTCAAAAACTCAAGCAAACTTAATTGAAAATATGAATATGCTGGCTACTCTTGAGGTGTCTGTCTCACCTCATACAAACCTTAACTTTTCTCGTGGTATGATATCCGCCAAGGATTTGCTTAACACGCCTACGGATGAGATATTAGAAAATCTAAAAGAGCAAAAGGTCTGCGCTGTAAAACGCATTACTGTCAGGAGAGATGATAAAGTTATTAATACTAAACATCTAATCCTGACATTTGCGACGCCAGACCTACCGCAGCATATTAAAGCTGCGTATTTGCATCTATCCGTTAGGCCATTTATTCCAAATCCTTTGCGTTGTTTCCAGTGCCAGAGATTTGGTCACTCCAAAGCGACTTGCAGAGGCAGTCTGACTTGCGCTCGCTACGCAGCAGTTGGCCACGACAGTTCGTCTTGTTCTGCAAAGGAGAGGTATGTCAACTGTAAAGGTGACCACCCCTCCTACGCTAGAAGTTGTCCTATCTGGGTACTGGAAAAGGAGATCACCACCACGAAAGTTAAGAATAATATTTCATATCCTGAGGCGAGACGTGCTGTTACAGCTCGTACACCTCAAGTTGGAGTTAGCTATGCAACTGCCGCCGCAAAAGTCACCAGAACGACTAGTACACAAACAGATGCTCTCTCACTACCGATTGTTAAATTACCCCCTACATCTGTACAGAAGCCAAAATCGACATCCACATCGACTGCTCGTAGAAAAGCTCCGATGGCTAAATCTAAAGCCGTACAGGCTTTAAAACTAAAATCAGCAAAGGAGGGCATTATTAGGCCCTCCATATCCACCCGTAAAGCCTTAAACCTGGAGGCTGACGCCGTATATCTACATCCCTCGGACGAAGATCTGTCACTCGAGGAGATGTCAGATGACATGCCTTCCAGCTCCGGGAAAGGAGCTTTTCAATTTCAGCAATAACTTCCTTTGTTTCTTGGAACTGCCATGGTTTGCGTTCTCATCATGATGACATCAAGTCTATAATTTCAGCCTACAACCCCGCATGTGTTGCACTTCAGGAAACATTCCTGAAGTCCAACAATAACTTTTCCATGCGTGGGTTTAAAAGCTTTAGAAAAGACTGTGGTGAAGATGGTGCAGTGTCTGGAGGTGTTTGCATATTAACATCCAACAACTATCCCAGCACTGCCCAACATTTAAATACTACACTACAGGCTGTAGCTGTTAGAATTCATACATCATGCTTGTTGACAGTCTGTAGTTTGTATTTGCCACCACACGATGTCATCCACCAAGAGGAACTCGATGCATTAATAGATCAGCTGCCAACACCATTTCTGCTGTTAGGTGACTTTAACGGCCATAATTCTTTGTGGGGAAATGATGATACAAATTCTCGCGGTCGGCAGATAGAGCGGTTTATTTCATATAACAGTCTCTGTCTGCTTAACACCGACGAGAAAACATATTTCCATATACCCACAAGAACATTTCATTCTCTCGATCTGGCCATTTGTTCACCATCTCTTCTGCCATTGTTAAATTTAAATGTAGGAAATGATCTGCATAATAGCGATCATTTTCCTCTCGTCATCTCCCAGACTGGAGGTAGTAGTGTAAGACAACGCTTACCTACTTACGTGTACAGTCGGGCAGATTGGACGTTATTTACACAATTGGCAGTTATTGATGATAGAATGGTTTCGATCGAAGATATTGATATTGCCGTTAGTAAAGTCACTGAAACAATAAAGAATGCAGCTGATGCATCAATACCTAAGAGTTCCTCTATACCACACAGGCGATGCAAACCTTGGTGGAATGATGAATGTCAAAACACTTATAAGAAGCAGAGGAAGTTATGGGGGCTATTCAGAAGATACCCCACAACGGAGAATCTTATCGCCTATAAGAGAGCAAAAGCATTAGCTCGCAGAGCTCGTCGACGAAGTCAGAAGGAATCTTGGTCTCGCTATGTATCATCAATAACTTCTTCCACATCCAGTAAACAGTTGTGGAAAAGAGTGAAGGCAGCCAATGGAATGTATAGGGAGTTCTCTATTCCTATTCTAAAATCCGGAGCTGCTGTGCACTCTTCTCCTAAGGACATCGCTAACGTCCTTGGTGAAACCTTTGCTAGCGTCTCAAGCAACGACTCTTATAGTCCTTCGTTCTTAAGGACAAAGAGTCATGCTGAGCGAACACCAATTCGTTTCAACCATGGACAAGCTTTGCCTTACAACTGTGAATTTCGGATGTTGGAATTGAAGAGAGCATTACAGCAGGCCCATGATACTAGCCCAGGACCAGATGGAATCAGCTATCAAATGCTTCGCCATGTAAGTCCAGATTCCCTGTTGAACTTGCTGTTTTTGTTTAATAGGATCTGGACTGAAAACCAATTTCCATCACTTTGGAGCGAAGCAATAGTGATTCCGATCCTTAAGGCTAATAAGGATCCTTCTGTTCCTTCAAGTTATCGACCAATTGCTCTGACGAGTTGCTTATGTAAGACTCTCGAACGTATGGTCAACGCCCGTCTCATCTATGTCTTAGAAACAAATAAATGTATCCATATCAATCAGAGTGGCTTCCGTAAAGGAAGATCCACTCTTGATAATATTACTTATCTGGAAACGCAGATCCGCAATGCCTTTGTGCGCAGGAATCATCTCGTTTCCATTTTCTTCGACATAGAGAAGGCTTACGACCGTACGTGGCGTTATGGAATTCTCCGTAGGATGTACGATATGTTGGCTTTAGGGGTAATTTGCCAATATTTATTGAAAACTTTTTACGCTCCCGTGGTTTTAAAGTTCGTATTGGTTCTATTTTATCCAATACTTTTATTCAGGCCGAGGGTGTGCCCCAAGGCTCAATTTTAAGTGTCACACTTTTTAACCTTTACATCAGTTGCATTCTTCATCAAATTTCACCTCCTGTTTATGGCACGCTTTATGTTGATGACCTGCAAATATCATGTGAGGGTTCTAACATGCGTTTAATTGAGAGACAACTACAAACAACTGTCAACAAACTTGCTGCATGGTGTGCTGAGAATGGCCACACGCTGTCTCCTAGCAAGAGTAATTGTGTCCATTTCTGCAGGAAGACTAGCCTACATAATGATCCTACTATTTTCATAAACAATACACCTATTCCTGTTGTCAACGAGATAAAAGTTTTGGGTATAACATTTGACCGAAAGTTAAATTTTCTTCCGCATGTTCTTCATTTGCGGAAGAAGTGCGAGCGATCGCTTAATATCCTCAAGGTGCTTTCTAATACATCTTGGGGTGCTGATCGCACGGCACTACTTCGCGTCTACCAGTCCTTAATTTTATCTCGTATTGACTATGGGTGTGCTGTATATGGATCTGCTAGGTCTTCTGTTCTACGCAGATTGGATACAATACATCACTCTGCTTTGAGAATATGCTCAGGCGCATTCCGCACATCACCCGTCCAGAGTCTATATGCAATATGTCAACAACTGCCTTTAGACCTGAGACGAATGCAGCTGTCTCTCAGTTATTATGCAAAAATCATGTCTGACCCTCATCATCCATTACGTTCCATGACTACTACACCTGCACTTATAAGGCTGTATGGCGCACGTTCATACAGCATTCCACCTTTTCTCACTCGGACAAAGTCCAACATATTATTTTCAGACCTATGTGATGTCCGTTTCGAAAAAACGGACTTTCTTCTACATCCACCTTGGTATGATCCACAGATTCAAATCATAAATGCTTTTGCTCGTTACAGAAAATCAGACACAACAACTACTGTCTTCCAGCAGCTATATGCCTCACATCGCTGTCAGTATACCACGTATACACCGGTTTTCACCGATGGATCAAAATCTGCAGGACATGTTGGTTGTGCTGTAGTTATTGAGAATAAAACTCTTAGCTACAGCCTCCATCCATCCTGTTCCATCTTCTCTGCTGAAGCATTAGCCATTTATCAAGCTCTTCAGCAGATGAATACATGTGATAGTTCCAAATACTGTGTTTATACTGACAGTTTGAGTGTGTTGGAAGCTTTGCGGAACAGTAGTTTTGACTGTCATCCTGTTGTGTCTAGAATTTTCCGAGCATTAGATTCCCTTGCTGGCAAGGGATATGACATTATTTTCTGCTGGATCCCAAGTCACGTAGGTCTTGATGGCAATGAAAGGGCGGATGCAGCTGCTAAATCTGCATCTGGCCCATGTTTTCCATCAGTTCCTTTGTCTGACGTGAGAAGAAATGTTAAAAAACTAATCTATTGTCTGTGGCAGGAGTCATGGAACATGCAGGTCAACAATAAATTGCGTGCCATATTTCCATACATCACCTCATTAGCAGTTTTACCGATACGAAGTGCTGATGTAAGATTAACCCGCCTTCGTATCGGACACACACGTTTCACACACAGACATTTGTTTCTAAATGAATTAAATCCATGGTGTGAAACGTGTGATGAACCATTCACTGTTTATCATATTTTAATTTCATGTTCATATTTTAACCAATATCGTTTACACTTTTTTAACTGTGATATTTTAACATTATATGATTTGCTTGGGGAATCACCCCATAGGAACCTATTTGCCTTTTTAAGGGCAATAGGTTTTTTACATAATATTTAATTTATGTTTTTCTAAATTTTAAAAGTATATACATTTTGATTTTCATTTTATACTTTATAATTGGATTTTAATGTAAAATATATACACTAATTTTTGTTTTTTAAAGTTTTAATGTTGCTTGGGTTTTTTTAAAAAAATAATATAAATAAAATAAAATAAAAAATTTAATTAAATATATGCTTTAAAACTTTATTCTTGGCGCAGCATGTCCGTTTTTGGACCTTGCGCCATAAAACCCAACCAACCAACCACGTCTAAAACCGAACTGGCTATCATG
Source organism: Latrodectus hesperus (assembly GCA_037975125.1). Classification (NCBI taxonomy): domain Eukaryota; kingdom Metazoa; phylum Arthropoda; class Arachnida; order Araneae; family Theridiidae; genus Latrodectus; species Latrodectus hesperus. Next base: position 21,968,229 of record CM075852.1, read on the forward strand.
AAGAAGATGGTTATTCTCAAGGTAGTAAGTGAGTCTTGTAGTGATTATCTTTTCTAGTAGTTTACCCAATGTTGGTAATAATGTAATTGGTCTGTATGACTTAACCTGGTTTGTCTCTTTCCCTTCTTTATAGAAGAGAATGATGGTTCCGAATTTTAGGCTCTGCGGGAAATGGTTAAGTTTCCAACAAGTCTGGAGGAACGTAGTCAACAGTGCTGGGAAGTTTTGGTGGATTACTTTAAGGATGATATTGTCTATTCCATCTGGTCCGGGAGCTTTTCCATTTGGGAGAGATGTTATTGTTCGAGTGATTTCTCCTTGGCTGATATCTAGTTCTGAATTATCTTCCAGGCAGCTAAATGAATAGATGGTAGATGCTTGATGGGGAAAAAGTTCTTCCAGGATTTTCTTTGCAAAAGTGATTGAATTGCCCGTTTGGGTTCCTGTGCTAAACAAACTTTATGGGGATGCAGATTTTTTAAATGTAGCTTTATAGATTTTCCCATATGGGTTTGTAGCGGATGTGCAAATTTGGCGCCAGCAGGCTCTTTTTGCAGATCTAATTTCTTTAATAAGGTAGCTTTAGCTTTTTTATATGTAAGATAAATTCTGGCTTTGCATTCTTTGTCTGCGCGTTGCGCTTGGCGCCTGAGGGAGTTGAGTTCTCTTTTCTTGTTTGCCATTGCCGGAGTCCACCAATTGGGTAAGATGTTATGTTTATGCTTTGTTTATTTATAAGCTTTGGTACAGCTAATTATAAGTTGGTCCTGTAGTGCTAAAGTGGCTTCATCCAATTGGAGTTTTGTGCAGCACTCTAAGAGGTTTTGTGTTATTGTTGGTATGAAAGGACGGAGACTGTTTATGAATTTTTTATGGTTCCCATATTTTGTTTTAAATCTTGTGATTATATGTGTGTCCGGAGGTTTAGTGAGTTGGATCTGGATGTATTTATGGTCGCTTAAGGATTCGAGGTCTAGTACTTCCCATGCACATTTTGTAGCCAATATCGGGTTTGAAGCAATTGTTATATCCGGCCATCCTTCGTGAGTTGAGGAAAGAAAGGTCGGTGGAGCTCCCATTGTATTCAGTAGGTGGAGGTTGTTAATGGTTATGAATTCCAATAGTTGTTCTCCTCTGCAGTCGTTGTCTTTATAGTCCCAGAGCATATGGTGCGCATTTAGATCTGCCAATAGGAGGTAATCCTCATTGCCTAGTTTACTGTGTATGTGCACCTTGGCTTAGTGCTAGATTGCGCTCTTTGGAATATTAGATTCCGATTTGATTCCTGCGATTGTTGAACAATAAGAGATTCATGTCTATCGGGTGGTGCTTGAAAATTTTCTGGGTATAATTCTTTGTAACACGTTAAATATGGTACCTTTGTATGAAAATTCTTCTCAACAGAAGCTTTGGATACTGAAATGCTTTACAGTGGCTTTCGGTCATTTGAATTCACTACATGGAGTCAAAAAACCATTCCTTTCCTGCATTACCCTGCGTTGTTGTTGTTGTTAGTTATGACACTTTGACAAGCCAAGCTTGCTAGTCGAAAGCTATGAGAAATTAAGTCAGTAGGGTGTGTCATTCATTTAATTAAAGAACCACGAAGATCAAAGTACGTTTTTGCTGTAAGACTCCTTCGATAGATGGCACCACCAGAAGATCCACCCTCTAAATTTTCTTAATGATCTAAAGGGGGAGGAAATTTTCTCCAAACCATTACACCCATGGTAACTGCTCAAAGACTGACCACAAGGCTTTCGATTCCACAGATTTATAACGAACATGTATATCACATGTACTCGGTGGGTTTTTTGCGGCATTGGGAATCGAACAGATTCCTTCCGGATGGAAGGCTGGTGTCCTATAACTACTAGACTACCACTATTTCATCCTCGTAGTACACTGGTTAAATGAAAGACGCGCCTTTCTGACTTCTGATTTTCATACTTTAAAATGATCTTAATAACAACAAAAGGTGGCTGGCACTTTTGTCCAATGATAACCCATAATATCTCTCCTCACAATAAGTTATTGTAATGATACTGAATGCACACTGGTAAAGCGTTCTTTACTATGCTGCTGAACATGGATGCAACCATCAGTATTTAAAGGGTGTCATTAATGTGAACTGTGCATCTGAAAACACGACATGTTTCTGTGCGAGGTTTTGTAATTAATCACTTTATTTAAAAAGCGTTTCAAAACGTAAAAGATACCGAAGCCTAAATTAATAATTTCATTACTTAATAAATTCTATTAAAATATCCATAAACTTTAAAACATACATTTTGATGAAAGTACCTTTCATTTAAAAATATTTCTAAACTTTTATTTTTTAACTAGAATTCATTTAAATACTTCCTTATAAAATCCATTTTACAATAGTTCAATTTCTTATTTTACATATTAGATTGTTGTGAAAATTTGAAATGAATTCACAATCCTATTAGATTAACACATTTAATAAATTGTATATATTTAAATAAAGATTGTGGAATTTAACACCTTGCGATTTCATTCGAATCGTTCTCGTCAATAACTTTTTTATTTTATGACAGCTTTTCTTTATGGGAATTAAAATTTATTGAAATTATATAAATTTCGCAACATATTACATAAATTCATCAAAATTAAATTTTTCTTACCATGAAATACCAATAAAAAGTATGTAAAAAATTTTTTAGCTCTCTTAAAAATTTCAATTTAATCTATTCAAAAATCACAATCATTTTTGACAGAAAATATTATTTATGAAAATGTAACTTAAATTATTACACTTTAAGGGCTACTTTTATTCTATGAACATAGGAACGAGAACAAAATTTATGCCTTTTTCTCTCAAAGCCATTTATAATCATTTTGAGTTATAACTCTGTAGGGTTTCTCATATATATATATATATATATATATATATATATATATATATATATATATATATATATATATATTAAGTATGGATGTATGTATATATATATATATATATGTATATGTATATATATGTATGTATGTATGTATGTATATAAATTATAGCAGATAAATTTGACTGAAAGAAAATCATTTATGTATTGGAAAAATTGAATCAATTTTAATAAGAATTAAAAAAATCTTCCCTTTTTTCCTCCTTTTTAAACAGAGTAAATTTCTACTCACATTTATTGAGTATGCATCATATAAAAGCCATTAGTTTCTGCAGTTACTTCAAACAAAATTGAATACGAATTAATTAATTGGAACAAATGCTATTTTTTTTAATAATGGGATTCAAAGTAATTTGATTTAGATTCAAAATTTCATTCTTAAAGAATCAAATGATTACTAGCTGAGTGTGGTGTTACATGCTCCCAAGCCACAGGTCTTAGGATCTATCCTCGAGCTGGGCAAGGTTGACTCAGCTTTTCATCCCTTCAGTGGGTCGATAAAACTGATTACCAAGCTTGCTTGGGAACTAAATACTGGGAGTTTCTGTTAGGCTGACCACCTAATCTGGACATAGGCTTTACACCCCTGGACCCCTCGGTCAGGAAAACAGAGATGGGCATTGTATGCCTTGGCTCACATAGACTGTCGTGACTCAGGATTAGTTTTTTTTAGGATTCCTTATTTTATTTCATATTATGTTACATTTCCTTTTAACTATTACGGTACTGCCATAATTGAAATTGAAGTAACTTCTATAATATATATATATATATATATATATATATATATATATATATATATATATATATATATATATATATATATATATATATATATATATATATATATATATATATATATATATATATATATATATATATATATATATATATATATATATACATATATATATATATATGTATATATATGTATATGTATATATATGTAAATGTATATATATACATATATATATATATATATATATATATATATATATATATATATATATATATATATATATATATATATATATATATATATATATATACATATATATTACATAGAATATACTTATAATAGCAACGTCGATTATGTTAACAAACTGCTACGTTTTTCAGTAAAATAATTACTATTATTTTTAAGTTTTTCAATAATTGTTCCAAATAATAATTTTCATAAATAGTTTATTATCATATGTAAATTATCGTTTTTTTTAAAAATTATTATATGAATAATTTGTTTAATTTTAGCAAGCACTTTTATTAAAATAATGTAATTATAAATTTAAATCAATGTATGCTATCAAACATTTTGGATATACCCTCTACTGAAATTGATAACTTTTTTAAATCTTTTCATTTCTTTCCTATACTTTAAATTATAAAGCAAAACTTTTTTCCTATAAAATTGTATAAATTTCTGCCCTATTTTTTGTGATTTAATTAAAATATAAATAATGAATTGAAATATAAAATAAAGCTTTCACCCTTCTAATAAAAGCGTTTAAAGGACGAAAAAATGCGTGATTGTACCTACTGTATGAAAGTTATTGTACAAAATTTCGAAAAATATTTGTTTCAAAATATTGTAATGTGAAATATAATATAGTGTAACGTTCTTTTCTAGGGATATTTTATCTTGTCATATAAAACACTTTATCTATTAAAACTTTTTCCTAATGAAATTAGATCTTAAATTTTCTACATTAATCACAAAACTCATATTTCTCGTATATTTCTATCAGAAAAAATATTTTCGTTAACAAAATTTATTTATTACGAATTTTATTAATTAAAATACTCAAATTCTAGAACAAAAATTTCAATTCTTTAATATAAATTAACATTCAGAATGAAATTTCAATATTTTAAACAATATTTTATATATATTTAATTAATTACATAGAAGGGACATATTTCACTCTCACAAATTCAAAAATTAATGAAATAGGTTCAATTCTTCAATATAGTGGGATAAATAAGTGGAGCACATGTATATAAAAATTCCACAAGAGCAGACATTTAATTCAATTATTCAAAGGTATTTATGTAGAGATTGGGATGATATGATTAAATGGAATTCATTTCATGTAATAGAGGTAACTCATTTGTTATTTGCCAAATCCCATATTTCTCCAATATATCACAACGTAACTATTTTATGTCAATATATGTTATAATGCGGGACTTAGTGATTACCATACTTAGATACTAGTAAACATGAATGATTTAAAATTTTGTGCACGTACGTTAGAAAGTATCTCCTTCATTGGTCGAAATATTTATTTAAAAGTAAATAACCTTTGAAAGTTATAATCTTTCATAAATTATTTGATTTAATTAAAAAACAATGTATATTTCCAGCGGAAATAGTGAGTATACATAATATTAACTATAGAAACATTAGAATTAGTAGGATAAAACACTTATTGGCGACCTTCACGACTTTTTTAGTCGCCAAGCAATTCTAACACTATTGTCACTTAAAAAACAGAATATACGGCCCAAAAATGATGCAAAACACGAGAAAAAACCAAACCTAGTGACAAAAAAATCCAAAAAAACAATAAAAATTCAAATTGAAAACACATAAGTGAAAACTAGAAACACTGTAATGAAAACAAAGGAAGACCGATTTGGCGATCTCTTTGGGGGGGGAGATATATCATACTTATACCGAAACATTTTCCATCATTAAATAAAAATATGTGAGTGTGTTTAGAAATAAATATTTTTGCATTTCCATGTAAAAGTAGGCTATTAAAAAGTATTGTTAGTTGCCATGGGAGATATAAACAAACTTGAAAAATTAGTCTTTGCTCATTATTACGGTCCATATTATTACGAAACATTTTCAGGTGCCTTCTGCTGAAAATACCTCTAGTCAACTGATTCCTAATTTTATACTAAAAGCAAATTAAATGTTGATAATAGAAATTAAATCTTCCTTTTCATGATATATTAAGGGAGGAACACACTGACCTCTTGTAACTTTTATTATACATGGTCTTTCTCAGCCCAAATGTAACAACAATTTTATTAGTTTCCGAAAATGAAAGCAACCAAAATTTTTATTCATAGTTACTTGATAATGTTAGATGGACATAAATAATTCATGTAAGCTTTCAACTTCAAATAATTCAACTTAAGAAACTGTTAATAAAAATATACGAATAGAAAGATTTCATTCGAAATAAGAACCTAACATATTTTAAGATAATATTAAAATTCAATTGCTAAAGTTAGGCATAAGAAAAAAAATTTTTTTAATTTAACAATATTACTTCATCATATCGCATTCCTCTCTATACTTCATAATATATATTTGATACTATATTTATTTCATATTTTTGAGGAGTATTTTGATAGGCACTAGAAATTTGAATTACAAATGTATGATTAACATAAGGAGAAACATGTTTGACACGTGTGATGAAATTTGGTTATAACATGCAGATAATTTTTTTTTAGGACCATTTTTATCTTTTCAAGGTTGAACAAAAACTTGAAAATTCACACCTAATAATTACATCTGATTAAGATTTTGCAAATGTAATACAAATTAAAAAACTATTCATTGACAAGGAGTTATAACGCTATTTTATTAACATTAACAGCATTTTTTTAATTATAGTGTGTAATGTTAACATCTTAAAGACTTAATCCTAACCTTCTCTTAGGATTTCTGTTAGTACTTCTGAAATGCTTTTGTGGAAAATATAAAAGATACATAAAAATTTATATCTTTTCCAAATGAGGCATTATCAACATAAAAACAATCAAACACGGGGATATACTTTAAATTTAATATATTAGTTTAAAAATGAAAGATAAATAGTTGAAATACATAAATACATGTAACAAAATATTAAATTTAAAATCTGCCATCTTAAGCTTCAAATAATTGGAGAAAATTATGTATTTATATTTCATATTTAGTATTTGTGAAAAGTCAACTTTAAAAGGCCAAAAAAACCAACGATAACATTTTGAATACTCTTTTTTTCTTTAAAATAATTTTAATTTCAACAAATACCATTATGATGTTAAAATTCACGTATTTCTTAACCCTTTGACCGCATTCGACGTATCAGAACGTCATGCATTAATTTGACTAAAGTCGCACATGACGTTCTGAAACGTCGTTGAAAATGAGACAATATTTAACATGTTCATTCTTGTTTAATTCAAAGTAACAATGATAGTAGTGATGATAGTGAGATAAAACCAAGATGCAAAAGACGTACAAGATACTTATCAAGCAGTGATAGTGAATCTTCTCCTGAGATAAATTAGATCGATGGATTTGGGAAGAAAAAGACAATGTACCTAATTTAAAACGATTTCGTGAAGTGCCTGGAATAAACCCTTTGTGTCTGCGAAGGCTAGGTGCTAATCCTAAACCTTTGGATGTTTTGAATGAAGTCCTAAATGAAGATTTTTGGAATAGCATAGTGGAAGAGACAGATATGTCAGGCAAGTGATAGAAAAAGGTTTTGGAAAAAAAAAGAAACAAAAGGTGGGAGCCAATAAATTCTAATAATTGCATAAAATATGCTGTTCTTACAAATTACTCTACCCCAAAAAATTAAATGTGCTCCAAATCCAAAAAATTATTCGAATAAATGTGCATCCAAAGGGTTAATATTTCAACAGGTAACCACCGAATGAAACAATCCATCTAATTATGTAAATTAAAATAATTATGTAGATTGTTGAATTTAGGATATTATTCTGTGTGTGAATTAATAATTTGCTGCTGAATCTGGGATTACCTAAGGGAAAATAGTATAAAAAATGTGCAAAGATATGTAATTTTTCAATTAATCGTAGCAATTATTTTATTCAAGAAAAACAATTATATATAATTTTTCAAAGCGAAAATTCCAAAAGAAAAAGATAATCATAGAAAATATAATGTCTACGTTGAATTTTAAATAATTAATAAAATTATCATTATATAATAACTGTAAAAGTAAAAATATATAATTATTAATAACTAGCTCTAATTTATTTCTAAAATGTATCTTTAAATGGTTAAAGTGTCGCTTTAAACTAAAATCTAAAAGTTTTTGTTACCATATTGTCTCATAAGCTTAAGCTACCCATAATGAATAATTAATGAAATATTATTTTTAATATATACATTCCTATATTTTGTTAGCAAGTTCAATAATTAATAATAAATTTTAAAGAAAAATCAACATGAATTATTGAAATTTATCTTCTGAAAAGAACTACAGAAAATAAAAGGATGAAATATGTGTGTGTCAACGACCAAATTTAAAAAGTGAATGTCAACGACCCCAATTCTATAAAAAATAAATGTCTTACATTTTGTTGGACTGTTAAATGCTTTTTTTGCGTTTAAATTGTGAATGGCTGTAAAAAATTTAAAGAAATATCTATCAGAATGTTAGTTTCCAGCGTACTTAAAACATTACCATATTTCATTTTGAAATTTTTAATGCACTGTTTGTAATTAATTTAAACTACAATTAATGCTAATTTAAACGCACTAAAAAAGGTTTTATACACAATCCCGAGTTGTGCTGATTGGAAGAATAGAAACGTCCTTTCTCCAATCTAAATTTGATATTTGTGCCATTGGATGTAGAGAAAAAATATGGCATTCTACTCTTCCACTTCTTTTTACATTCTCAATTTTAAAAACCATAACTGAATAGCCTAAAAAATTTATCTGCTTCAAAAACCTAAAAAGTTGTATATTTATTTTAAAATAATAGATATTTTTTTAATTTTGAAATAATCTTGTTTTCCATTACCCGGATAGGAAGTCCAGGAACGCACATAAAATTAATCTCGATTTCAATATTCAATAATTTCGTTATTATTGGGAATTTTGAAACGTTAAACAGCTCAATTCACTTGATTTTTATATGATATATACATACGAACTCTTTTCGTATTGTTTTGAACAAAATTATGCAAACAATAAGTATCTTTATTTTTTTTCAAACCGTTATTTTTCCCGAAAGTAAGTATACGTTTCCCATTGGAACCATGGTTCGCAATAATTGTTGGACTTGCCCCACTAGCTAATTATAAAGCAAAGAATAATAAAATCTTGAAAATCATCTAATTCCATCATCATTAACGCTAAATCCCTCTTTCTATCTAGATACGTAGAGAAATTAATGAGTCTAGGCTTCTACGATGTACTTGAGATAGATTGATTACTCAATAACTACTAAATAATAGTTTCGAGTTGTTGAATCCGAAGCTTATTCACTTTACATCATTAATTATTTTCCTGGGTACTTTTAATCCTAAATTATACACTAAGTAAAATCTCTTATTAAAGTCTTATCCAATCAAGCTATGTAAATAAATTGCTGAAATTGTAGCTCTATTTTAAATAATTTTACTGCGTATAATCAGGTTAATTAACAAACTTTAATTTATTTTTATGGAATATATTTCACTGTTTCTTTTTCTGTTAAATATTTATAATTTTATATGGAGTATCAGTATAAAATAAATAAAAAACTGAATTATGAGAGACAACACAAATATCTCATCATAACACGATAAAATCAAAATAATTTGAAAGCAAAGATTAAATTTAAATGAGCTTCTGTAAGCATCAAACTTCATTCCATATACTCTCTATTGATTAGTTCATGTAGTTTAAATCACATGCTAATATTTATGTTATACCTGTTGAAAACAAAGTAAATGTATCATTAAATATTAGATTTCTAAATATATTTTCTAAGATTTCTAAGAATTTTTATGTTTAAATATCTTATTTTATATACTTATAGAGCTAATTATTATCATATATCATTGAATTTGCTATAGAGTTATTTGATCAATTGATACTGGGTATAAAAAGCAATTTTTTTTGTCAAAGTGTGTCATAAGATTCTTACCATTTAGTCGTAAACTTCTATATTTTATTTTTATTTTAATTTATAGTTTTTTACATCTTTTAATGCAAATTACAGTTTAATATTTTTAAATATACATTTAAATTTTGGATTTTTTAGTTTTTTACAGTTTTGAAAGACAACACGTAATTAAAAAATTTTATTTTGAATTCTTTTAACTTGTTATTTAATTGTTTTAATTCACTTCATAGTCAATTTAATTTAATTCATTATAACAGCAAACATAAATTATTGTTCTATATAAAAAATTTCTTTAAAATTTTGAAACCAGTTTTGTTGAGAAGAAAGTTTGCAATCTTCTAAGAAGTTTTATTTCCATATTTTTCATTCATTTATTGACATGAAGAAAAATATATTTTATGCCAAGATTTATTCATATTTATTTTATGGAAATTAGAGAGTGAGCTTCTTTTCTCTCTATTTAATTTAAAAATTAATAATGTATAACGCTGCCATTGTTAAATCCAATATCTCTGTAAAAAAATTCCTCTTAAATTGTTTTTTATAGAAAATTAACTGTTTAACACAAGGTGGCGAACGGCAGACGGATGAATATCAAAAGTCAATAAAACGCAAAATATTAAAGAACAACGATATTTTTAATTTTGTTCTTATACACTGACAAGGGAAATTAGAGTTTAGACAGTTTTGAATAAAATATCGCCCAAATGGCGGCCATCACACTCCACACATTGCCTAAGCCTTTTCCTGAAATTTTCATTAACTCTTTGCAGCATTTCTACAGGAATCTGTTGGATGCTGGCCTGAATGTTGCCTTTAAGAGCTTCCAGGGTCCTAGGACGGTCGCTGTAAACGAGGGATTTTAGGTAACCCCACAAGAAAAAATCACAGGGGGCCAAATCTGGAGACCGCGCTGGCCTGTACAAATCGCCTAGCTTGGAGATGAGGCGTGAGAGAATCGGTCACGCAAAACATCAATACAAACTCTTGCCATATGGGCCGTGGCCCCATCCTGCTGAAACCAGATGTCATCCAGGTTCATCTGCTCCAGTTCTGGCAAGAAAAATGTCTGGATCATATTGAGGTAACGTACAGAAGTCACAGTTGCCGCTCGATCATTTTCTTCAAAAAAGTAGAACCCGATGATCCCCACCCTTGACAAAGCACACCAAACTGTGACTCTGTCAGAGTGTAGGGGCCTCTGGTGGAGCTCCCAAGGGTTTGACCTACTCCAGTAGCGCATGTTCTGTTTATTTACACAACCGCTGAGGTGAAAATGTGCCTCGTCAGAGAAGAAAACAACAGTGTCTGGAGGCAACGCAGCAAGCATGTTTTCGCTACTGCGTTGACGTTCTTCATAATCTAGTGGTTTTAACTCTTGGGCAACAACCATCTTATAGGGGTATAAATGGAGGTGTCCTTTGACGATTCTTTGAAGGGAAAGTCTTGAAATTCCAAGGACGCCAGCCTGTTTACGAAGGGAACGCCTAGGAGACTGCTCAACCGCCAGCTCGAACTCTCTCGATGTTTTCCGGGGTTGAGACAGTTCTCCTAGGGCCCCTCTTTATCGAGGACACGTTTCCTGTGTCCCTAAAGGCTTTCACCCACGCAAGAATTCTGTTCCGATTGGGAACTCGACCGCGAGAGGCGATGCGGAATTCTGAACGGAAAGCGCACTGCACGTGGACAATCGAACAGCCTTTTGAAAAATATGCTTCCACGCAAAACACGCTGCGCTACAGACTATTCCATATTGTGAACTGACTTTGATATGGAGACAAATTTCCGATCTCGCTCTTTTGAACCACACCTTCTTCGAGCAGCGCCAACGGTTAGGAAGCGAGCAGATGGCCTTTTCAAATCCATCCGTCTGCCACGCGCCACCCTGTATTAAACTAAAATAGAAAAATGTAGCCATATGGAATTAACATAATTTTATGTGAGAACAGTTATTACAATTATAACTGAAACCAAAAATTATGCAGTCTTAGTTTAAAGAATATATTTAAAAAATTAATGAAGGAGAAGCATTTTTTTGAAAAAAATGAATGGAAATTTTCTAATTTGAAGAAACAGTATGAAGAAATAAAATGAATAATAGTTGTTCTTATTAGCGTTTAACACATAATTTATTTAACTAGGCTTCAAATTACATTAAAATTTTGTTGAATTAGACAAAGAGTGAAATACCAAAATTTAATCATATAATGATAATGAACAAGGAAGAAAATAAATTATTTTTTGTTTTCTATATAAATAATTTCAGAATTTAGTTTTTGATATTAGACATGAATATTCAATTACCTTCCAATTAAAATACATTTTCCTTGGACTATATTTCACTTTAAAGTAATGTTTCCTTTAAGCAAAATTTTTCACATAAATATAACAATAATTATCTAATTTTTCCTTATCTATTAATGCAAGAAAAATAAAGTAATATTTTTTATGAATTCATTCAAATTTATACAGAAAATATTTTCAAATTATTTTTTTAAATCTGATGCACACTATATTTTAACATTTTATACCAACGCGCGCGCGATAACTGGTATTAATGCTACGAGAAAAGTAAGAATAGTGAATGACTTCAATACTATAGAAACGAATTACTGAGTAAAAGATTAACTGAGTTTTAAAACATATATACATTCATTCTTAAGTTTATTATTTAACCAACCGTATTATACAACAAAAATATAAAGGCCAAAATGTCAACAATAACATTATGTTATAAAAGAACTATTTTCTGTAAAAAAAGGATGATTATATGCCTACATTTTATCACAATAATAAGATAACATTTGAAAGACAAAATTTATAGTCTGACATAGTGTATATAATTAATAGAAACAAATAAACAAATTATTATTTTTGAAGTTAATACTACTACTAATAATAATTTGAGTTATTTTTTATAAAGAAAGTATATTACCATTTATATGGCAGAGTTTATCAAATAAATTACTGTAAGGAATTGTATAAACAATCCAGTGTGTATTATTTTCAAAAAATTTCATTTTATTATTTCATGATATGTTAAATTACTAATAGTTTTCATCATTATAAAAAATAGTTTTAAGGGTTTTCATTATTTTTAATACTATTATTATCCATTGGCTAATTGAATCAGCTATCATTGCAAATTTTTATTTTTTAAATCATCTTTGTCTAAACTGTACAAAGATTCCTAACTATAAGGAAGCTAATATAATAACATAACCCCACGGTTAAACAAAAAGTAACTTTTACAGCTCAGAATTTCAAAAAGTAATTTGAAAATTGTTGAAATTAACAGTGTTAGAAATGTTAAAATCGAAAGTTAAATTTATATTCCTCTTCATTTTAGAAAATTCTCAAACTAATTTTAAGTAAATCTTTACAGGAAAAAAAGGCAACAAATGCTAAGAACTTCATCATTCAACAATAATTAATATTACTAAATTTTGTTATACATTGTATTTAAATTTAGTAAAATTTACATTTTTAATTGTACAGGAAAACATACCACTTCTTTCAAACTCTGCATAATCTAAAATACAAATTTTTAAATGGTATTTAAAGGATCTTGTTTTGTATGTAGTTACCATGTCTCTTCAAATCTTGTCATATCTCGCTTTCTGTTTACTTAGCTGACTAAGACGAGCATTGTGTCATTTAATTCCATTTTCGTTCAGAAAAGTATTGTAGTAATGAAACACTATGACTTTTTTTGGTAAAAAAAAGAAAGAAATGTCAAAAAATTGTTGAATTCATTATTTTATTGTCATAAAAGTAATGAACATCTCAACGTACTTAAGAGAATTTTTAAGTATCATCGACGTTGTAGTTGTTACATTTTGACTGAAATTTACAAAATAACATATGTTTGGCTTGAATTTATAATGTTAGGGGTTTCTGTCTTAAATGGTGACTGCTTCGAACATTTTTCAATTCATTCCTCTTGGCTTTATGAGACATAATCTTGTGTCCAAAGAAAATTCTGAAACAGCATTTCTCATCTGCAGATTAGAGAAGGCTGTTTAGCTTTCAAGATAACGTAACCTTCTCGTTTAGTATCAAATTTTGAACTATTGAACAAGTGAAATTTATTACACTCATGCTGCATATAATGTGTATAAAAATATAATCATACAGCACAGATGCCGTATAATCCAGGAGGCTAAATTATGAATTTTTTGGCAATGAAGATGTGTTACTAAGATGACATATTGTAACGTGCGGGATGACGTGAATACTAGGGTTGCCAAAATCTGCATTATTCTTATAGTTCTCTTTGTCTATAACGTAGTAAAAAATAGGTTGCCACATAAATATGAAAATCCACCAAAAAAATCATCAAACTCGGAATTTGGCATCCTGCCTTATATGGTGTCTGTGCCAAGCGTAAGTCAAAAAGCTTTATAATGGGAAAGAATTGTTAAAAATTAAGGTTGGAAATTTCGAACCATATTAAATATGATAAGGACAGAAATCATTTAATAAATATCGCCTACACATTCATTGCATCAGTTACAGGCAAAATGAAATAAAAGTAAGCAAAAAAAAAGTAAACAAACAAACTAATTGTAATTTAACGTCTATCTGCTTTCACAGCCAATGGGAATAATACATAAATGCACACTTAAATGTTAAATTTTAATGAAGAATTAATGATTTGTCTTTTCCTATATCAGAAAAATCAATTTTTGGTTGCTGTTGTTATTGTTGTCGTGTGCCAGCTAGGCTGGCAACATGGGGTGTGTTGCTCAACTTTTCCAACTGAACCTTATTTTGGTGTGGAGTCCGACTTCCTCAGTATACACATGCCATATTGGACCCGTTTATAGGGTAGGCAACCATTTACAACATATTCATACAAGGAAAGGACAAAGACAGGATAGATAGAGAGAAAGTTCATCCATGCCCGAACCGGGATTCGAACCTAGGACCTCCTTGTCCACAATCAGGTACGCTGACCACTAGACAAGTTGGGCGTCATCAATTTTTGGTAAAAGTATAAATAAAGAAGCAGGAATATAAACTAATTCTAAAGTGAATACTGTGTAAGAGGTTACAAATTATTGATAGATTTTAAATTTTATGGAGTAATAAATTATTGCTCAACAACTTTTATTGATTGATAAAATTTAAAACCTATTAAAGTACAGTTGAGGGAAAATATTGTTGATTAAAAATCTGTTAATAAATTTAAGATGACACATTGACATAAGTTTGAAAAATAATGAAATATAATAATGAATTAAATATAAATGCTTGCATAGTTTATTATTTGCACATTGTTGGAGAATGTATAAAAAAAAAGACATGACGCTTAGGAATATTTGCTTTTCAGTATTTTAAAATAATGAAATGTTCACACTCACGTACAATTTATCATTGGATATACCCAAAGTAAGGATTTTCAAGAAAAACTATAACTAATTTAAACTATATTTGCAAAGCAAATGTGAAAAATAAGCTTTATTAACAATATAAAATCAAAATAATCATAAGCGTTATATATTTCTTGATTGGACATGCTTGGTCAACACAGAAGAGTAGAACTAACGTGATTCCTAGAAATGAATGCTCTTCAATACTTAAAAATGTTAAACCTCTTTTATTTAACCAAGCAAGATAAACACAAAAAGAATTCTATCATCGATTAATTTTTATGACAACTGCAATCACATAAAATATTTTGAAAATGTTGTTGTTTATTAATGACACTTGGACAAGCTAAGCTCGCTTTGCTATGCGAATTTAAGTCAATTGCGAGCATCTTTCATTTTAATGAGAGCACCATGAAGGTGAAAGTACGACTATGCTCTACACACATGCTATAGATACCCGTTTATAGGGTAGGCAACCATTCACACCTCATTCATACAAGGAAAGGACAAAGACAGAATAGATAGAGAGAGAAAGTACATCCATGCCCGAACCGGGATTCAAATCCCAGGACGCTGACCACTAGACAAGTTGGCCGGCATTTTTGACAATGTTTAAATTGTTATCCGAAATACAATTTTGAAATAAATCAAACGTCTTTAATATATTCGTTATATAAACTGAGGGAAGAATCTTTAATAAAAAAAAACTGTTAATATAATAAAGTATACATAAATAAACTGAAAAATAAGTGAAATTTTCAAAATCAAAATTTCCTAATGCGCGTAAGAGAATGTTGCAAATATATATATATATATATATATATATATATATATATATATATATATATATATATATATATATATAATATTCAAAGAATCTATTATACTTCCAAAATCATATTTCTCATAATTTCTTAAAATTCGGATGTAAGAATTAGCATAAAAATTCGCAGAAGTTACAAAAAAACTGAGTATTTCAGCAAAATTATAAATATAATCAAAATATATTTTATTAAATTCAAAATAATTATACATATAATAAACTAAAATATACCATGAAAAAACATGAAAACATTGTTTAGTAAACATATGTAAAACTAACTTTAATCACCCGATATGTAAGATCTTTAATTGATCTATATTATGTTATAATTAGTTTTAGACTCATTAAAACTGTGTTTTCATATATAATCATTAATGAGAAAATTCTTAATACTAATTTTTTCACAATTAAAAAATTTTAATCGGAATTAATTAATTATACGATGCATGATTTTTTATTCAAAGAAAGAAATCGAAAACGAATGAAAAAATCATGAGCAGTTTTTGAAACATAAGCAAATGGTTCCGTATGTCTCGTTCACACGAAGGAGAAAGGCTTGATTTCTATACCACTCCCACTGCAAGCTTCTTATCTGTCCCATATTTACCTTTCATTTTCATTGACACTTCATTTTCTACTTATGACGAAAGAGAGTAACAATTTTACATTCTTAATATCTGGAATCAAAATCTGTTTTACCAATACAAACATTTCAGCTATCAAAGTGTCATGATTTTGTTACAAACATTAAAGACTTAGAAACTACCAGGTATTCAAATTTCGAAATGTTTAAAATAAGATGATTCAAATAAATAATAACACAGTTTCTTGGAGGGAATGGCATTTTAATATTTTGTTGAAACTTCTACCTGTAAAATGTATTTTTCTTAGTAAAAGAAATGTATAAATTGTACCACGTAATAAGCATAAATAAGAAATCTTATAAATCAATAAATTAATCACACAAAAATTATATTTATTCAAATAAATTATTAAATAATATTTATAAGATAAATATTGTAATTGCGTGACACGTTATATTTTAAAAATTCAATTCTGACAAATTTTTATTGATTAACTAATGAATATGACTAAGGGTATTTTATGGAAAATTCTATAACTATTATTTTATTAATTGACAATAGAATGAAACCTTACTTTTTAGATAGAATTACTTAAACTTCTTATGAAATAATACTTATTAGAGAAGGAATATCTTAAAAGAAATTTTTTTTACGAGAAGGCTAAAATTCAATATTTATATAATATGATGCTTTTTTAAATCTAAAAGAGATTTTATGTGCCAATTTGAAAAAAGGCAAACCTAAATTCATATATAGTGTTAGAATATGATAGCAATTAAATTATTTTAAGTTGGCTCTCTTGTCATTTAGTTAAAATATTATGATTGTCCATCACAATATTGTTTTGTACATTCTCAGTAGTTTTTTCTGTGTAAAAAGTTCAATACTTTTCTTTCTATAAAAATTTATAAAATAAAAAAACACATATGTATTCTGGTTGTGACGTTAACAGTAATATATATATATATATATATATATATATATATATATATATATATATATATATATATATATATATATATATATAATATATATATATATATATATATATATATATATATATATATATATATGTATATATATAAATATATATATATATACATGCATATAGATATAGACATAGATACACACACAACATATATATATATACAAGCTGACCCAGCCACGCGTTGCAGTGGCTGAGTTTTTAAAATACATTGAATCAATTTTTTACTAATTCTTGGGTTCAATCAAATTTATATTTTCTAAAAAAATTTAGAATAGGTTCATTCATAGGAAATTAAAAATAAAACGTTTTATTTTGGTGAAACGTACGTTTCACCAAAATTTACTAGTAATAGGTAAAGTATCGAAATTTTGAAATTAAGCACAAATCAACATATACTTTCTGAATTTACATTTTATTCATCTTTAATTAAATTATAGTTTGTAATCAGTGACTTACTTATAAAATATACTATATAAATTAAAGACATCTAAAAATAAATTGTTATAAATGAGGTAGATAACATTGACATCGAACTATTATTATTTTAATTTTAAATTATATTAAAACTAAAAAATTTTTCCGTGGCACTATACTGAAATAAAAAAAATTAAAAGAATTTATCATTTGTATAAATAAATTAGATCAAAATGTTCTACTGAATAAATTAATAATTATCAAATTATAAAATAAAAATAAAAAATAATAAAAGGCTATCAAGAAATACTTAAATATTTTCGAGGTGGTATGAAAATTAGTAGAGAAAAACAGTAATAAATAAAATTTTATTTTACTATTTATAATATTAAAAATATTCAAACTGAATACTACACAATAATAACACAATACAAAGTAAAATTATGAAAATGATTCACGAAAAATTGTTATAGTATCATTATACATCATGAAAATATATGTAAATTCTATATTTAACCACGCGCTTGCGCGCGCACGATAATTTTCTCGAAGGTGGTATAATCTAGAAAAATAAACACGTCGCCATCTGCCGAATACCTGTGCAACTTAGATGCTAAACCGCCATCTATTAGGAACTTACAGAACTAACCGAAAAAAATAAAAAAATAAAAAAATTAGGGTTGTACTACCCCTAACATTTAGGGGGATGAAAAATAGATGTTGGCCGATTCTCATAGATACCGGATAAGCACAAAAAATTTCATCAAAATCGGTCAAGCCGTTTCGGAGGAATATGGCAACGAAAACTGTGACACGAGAATTTTATATATATATATATATATATATATATATATATATATATATATATATATATATATATATATATATATATATATATATATATATATATTTTAATCAATTAAATAAAAGTAAAAAATTATGAAGGTTAATATTTCATATGTTGGTAAATATAATTTTAATATTATTAAAAATAAATTAATAAACTTCAAACGCACGTATGTGTCTATTATTAATTTATTGAACTTAATTTTCACAGATATAAAAAAAGACATTAATTTAAAATAACTTAATGCCTTAAAATTATTTAAATCCTCAATCACATTGATCATTAATTTGATTTAATTCTTTTTTAGGAGATGAATGTGTTTGTCTGCTATATCCATGACTTTTATACTATACACGTGCCTATATCAGACATTTTGTTCAAGTTTTCATGTCATTAAAGCTTTCCTAAGTGCTGAAAAGAAACCGAGTTTCTTAATTAAAGTGACACCAGCTCTTGACAAATGTGTCCTAAGGGTGACTTTCTTGACTTTATTAAAGACAGCAGTTTTTTTAAATCAATTTTATCGCAAATTTATCTTAAGGATAGAATTGACTCAGAATAAGATTATAAGTAATTCTTTTTTAAATAATGTTTAAATATGTTTCATTTTTCTCTGTAATTATTTAAATATTTAACGAGTAATTTGGGAAAAAATTTAAAAAGATTCACTAACGTATAATTTAGGTATTTGCTTGCAGTAAAAAGTATTTTTTTCAGTCCTTTTAGCTCAATTGCATAAGAGAAGAAGTTAACAATGAAAGAACATATATGAGTAAAAATAAAATTTTGCTTATATTCTAATAAAATATTTGAATCTTTTTTGAAAAAAAATTTTATTTGAAATCAAAAGCTAATTTCGAAGAAATTTGATACTGAATTAAATTTTTATATGCCAATATAAATATATAGATTAAAATTTATAAAATTTCGTTCTTTATTATCTATAACTACTATTTTGAATAATTTAATGTTATTTCAATATGTATGAAAAATTATGTAATACATATTTTTATCATTAACATTATTATCATTATTAATTATTTTATCATTATCAGATTAAAATAATTCAAAGTCGTTTTTCCTTAAAATATAAGTTGTAAAATATTTCTATGAAGTGATTATGTATATGATAATAAAAATTATCATGAATTTGTGTAGGAAGTTATTGTTATTAATATAATGTGCTTAGTCCTGTCATTTTAGTTTCAAAATTAAATCCTTATTTAGAACTTTAATCCTAACTTTAGACTAATAATATAGCTCTATTTCAAAGAGAAGCCATGGCAGTCTACTGTAAAAGTTGTCCTCGTTATTGATAGATAGCAGGTTCTTAACCCGACCTAATGTGTTACACTCACTATTGAAACTCTGTAGGATGTGAAATAAAATATAGTCCCAATATCTTCCAAGTGAAATGATACCGCCAATGAGTGGCTTGGACTTAGACTTAGAAGAGCCATGTTAGCCTGGTTGGTTAGGGCGTCGTTCTCATTATCGGAAAGTAGTGAGTTTTAAACCCAACTTAACCTAAGAATAGTTGTGTTTGTTAATGCCGGTTGGGTTACGTTAAAACTAGGCCTGGTGGAATTGTCCTCCAAATGAAATGATACCTCTGGAGGTGACAGATACCTAATGTGTTATACTCACTATTGAAACTCTGTAGGATGTGAAATAAAATATAGTCCCAATATCTTCCAAGTGAAATGATACCTCTAATGAGTGGCTTTGACTAAGACTTAGAAGGGCCGTGGTTGCCTGGTTGGTTAAGGCGTCGTTCTCATTATCGGAAGGTAGTGAGTTTGAAACCCAACTTAACAGAAGAATAGTCGTGTTTGTTAATACCGGTTGGGTTACGTTAAAACTAAGCCTGGTGGAAATGTCCTCCAAATGAAATGATACCTCTGGAGGTGACAGATACCTAATGTGTTATACTCACTATTGAAACTCCGTAGGATGTAAAATAAAATATAGTCCCAATATCTTCCAAGTGAAATGATACCTCTAATGAGTGGCTTTGACTAAGACTTAGAAGGGCCGTGGTTGCCTGGTTGGTTAAGGCGTCGTTCTCATTATCGGAAGGTAGTGAGTTTGAAACCCAACTTAACAGAAGAATAGTCGTGTTTGTTAATACCGGTTGGGTTACGTTAAAACTAAGCCTGGTGGAAATGTCCTCCAAATGAAATGATACCTCTGGAGGTGACAGATACCTAATGTGTTATACTCACTATTGAAACTCCGTAGGATGTAAAATAAAATATAGTCCCAATATCTTCCAAGTGAAATGATACCTCTAATGAGTGGCTTTGACTAAGACTTAGAAGGGCCGTGGTTGCCTGGTTGGTTAAGGCGTCGTTCTCATTATCGGAAGGTAGTGAGTTTGAAACCCAACTTAACAGAAGAATAGTCGTGTTTGTTAATACCGGTTGGGTTACGTTAAAACTAAGCCTGGTGGAAATGTCCTCCAAATGAAATGATACCTCTGGAGGTGACAGATACCTAATGTGTTATACTCACTATTGAAACTCTGTAGGATGTGAAATAAAATATAGTCCCAATATCTTCCAAGTGAAATGATACCGCTAATGAGTGGCTTTGACTAAGACATAGAAGGGCCGTGGTAGCCTGGTTGGTTAGGGCGTCGTTCTCATTATCGGAAGGTAGTGAGTTTGAAACCCAACTTAACCGAAGAATAGTCGTGTTTGTTAATGCTGGTTGGGTTACGTTAAAACTAGGCCAAGTGGAAATGTCCTTCAAATGAAATGATACCTCTGGAGGTGACAGGTCAAATAGAGAGGCTTCTGCTTGGTCTTTACTTCAAAATCGCGAAGACTTTATCTGGCTATTTCTATCTAACTGATAGATCCCAATCAGGCTAGGTACAGGGAAGCGTGGTGGTGAAACAACAACAACTAAGACTTTAAAATATCCTGCTTGATCTCTACTTCTAAATTATAACGACCCCATTTACATTCAAGGCGAGAACGCCAAATATACTAGTTACTTCCCTATACAAGAGAATGTCAATTCTGCCCTTTATACTATCAAAAGGAGAAATCTTAGTATCAAGCCATTGAAAAAAAAGCCTTTCTTAAAAATTATAATAAAGAATAAAAATTATTAAAGGAAAAATATTCATCTTATATGTTGCTGTCGTCGTGTGCCAGTTAGGCTGGCAATATAGGGTGCGCTGCTCCACTTTTTCTACTGAACCATATTTTGGTGTGGAGTCCGACTTCTTCAGTACACACATGCCATAGGGACCCATTTATAGGGTAGGCAACCATTCACACCTCATTCATACAAGGAAAGGACAAAGACAGGATAGATAGAGAGAGAAAGTACATCTATGCCTGAACTGGGATTCGAACCCAGGACCTCCCTATCCGTAGTCAGGTACTCTGACCACTAGGCAGGGCGGGTGGCATTCATCTGATATGAAAATCCAAAATGACTTTTTTTGTTTTATTAACTAAGAAAGCAAAAGAACATATTTTTAAACAATAAAATATATAGTTGAAAAAGTAATAAACTAAAATAGTAAAATTAGGAAATATTTAAAAACAATTCTTACATTGTATATAAATTACTTCAAACTAGACAAAATGGATAGTGTATTATAATTACATATAATATCTATTATCTGCAATTAATTAAATGCACTTTTCCTCAAAATCAATCAGTACACAAAGCTTCTGCACTGAAAATATGAAAGATAATTTAAGTATTTAAAATATAAAAAACAATTACAAAATAAATGCAGTTAATGATTACAAAAAAACTGAAATTCAAATACAATAATGCTCTAACTACAATTAACATCTTTCTGACTGTTAATTGGTTCAATCATTAAAATGTATGAATTAACAATTTTTGGAAAACAAAATGATTTGTAATTATTGAAGACAAGCAGCAACTCATTTAATTTAAATCTAAACATTATTTAAAAGGATTTTTTATCAGAAACTTTTGGGAATAATGTTAAATGACAATTACTGATAAGTATTCAGTTTTAATGAACATATGTATGTATGAATGGAGTTGTTCTAATCTTACTGTATAAAAAGTTACCAAATATTATTTGAAAACCGTTTGGAAAAAACATTTATTGATAAACAAATTAATGAAATTAAGAAAAAGTTTTCTTATATTGCCACCTGAAAAATCATTGGAATAGGATAAATATTTGCTGTTAGAATTTGTGGTTTATTATTTAAGTTTTACAAGAAAAATAATATCTCGAAAAACACCATTAATAGTTTTGTAATTAGTGGATTATTTGATTAATTTCCATATATATTGTAATAAAATATGAGAATATTTAAACAACATTGATTAACATTTTACTCTCAATAAATGTTAGCTATCATTTTAAAAATATCAACATTCACATATTAATTAACGTATAATACTTTTTATGAAAGCTTGAGTTAAATAAAATATGGAGATTAAACTAAAGTAAGTAAACTTTGATAGATATTTCTCGCTACATTGTTTTCAGTTTACAAAGAGTATATAAATATTAATATTCTTTATGGTATTTATAGATTACTATTTTTATAAACTTTTTCTGAAAACATCTATGCTAAATTCTATATCAGAGCACAATTACTTTTAACATAAAAATACAGTTATGCAATGAGAAAAATGCTTAGAGACTTTTAGACTGAATATTGGTTTGTTTCTTAAGCGAGATTTACTCTACATCATAGGCTCCCAAAGTGGTCCAAGTGGACCCCCAGGGGTTCATATGAGATCACACGGCGTCCACATAGATGTGAAAAGAAAACAGGGGTTCATAAGTTTTAAGTGGGGGTCCACGAAATATTTTCTGGTTTTCATAATAAAGAATAAACATTTTGGCTTGGATTTACCTATCAACGTAGACAGGTATCATTCACTAGGTAAGTACTCAAAAATATTCGAGATTCAGTTCAAACACTGAATTGAATAAAACAATAGATAATAGTACAAGTATACACCACATATTGAGACTTGCAAAGTGCCCCCCGTGCGCCATCTCATTAAAAGTATGAATATTTTTTATTGTTGATTTACATTTCAGAGTTCATTGTTGATTTTTTGTCAATCGTTGATTGTTTGTAATAAAAAATGTTTATAATTTTGTATAACCACAAGTATTATTTTAATAAATAGGACGCAAGAAAATGTGCCACTTTTTTTCTTTCTTAACACCCCCAATTTAGGGTGATATTTTTTAGGAGTTTTTGGAATACAGTAGAAATGCAGCAGCAGGGGTCTACCGAAAATAGTGAAACTTTAAAAGTGATCCACGAAGAAAAAATGTTTGGGAACCCATGCTCTACATGAATACTATATATAAGACACTATTTTAAAATAATATTAATTTACAGTAAGAATTTAGTAATTTGCTGCAGACAAGATAATGTGAAAGCTCGTTAATAGAAGAGTGTTCCACTGCAATGACAGTACTAGATTTTATAAGCACACCTTTTTTCATTATTTCATATTAAAAGGGAGCGTTTTACTTAAGATTTGCGATATAACATAATTTCAAATAACTCGACATTATCCATTTAGGGAAATTCTTTAAAATATACTTTTATGAATTTTCCTGTAAAATTTTGTGTAATTACATAAATATATAAACGATTTGTTTTGGAATATCTTCAAACCATTTTGCTTACTTCACCGATAACATTTAAATTGCAGTTATCGCTTCTATCTACATCTTTTAAGAACCGGTGATAATTTATAAATTCCTTACAATGAAACTAAATTTATGATTTTTTATTAGGATTTTGCTGTCAATTATTCATGACAAAATACTTCTATATGCCATACATCATGAGACAAACGGTCTTAAATTGCCTCATATAAATGCTTACGACTGTCCAATAGTACCAATATATTTACTTACCTATGCCAAAAATTAAAATATCAATTTATATTTATGAATAGTAAGAATGGTCTATTAATTTATAATCAAAGAAACTAACTGCAGTGATAAAAATGATTCCTTGAGTTTTGCTGTGAAAAGTTGTTGTTGTTGTGGCTTATCCTCCTTTTGTCTGACTTCGTCAGACAAGGTCCATAAGACCACTGACGCGAAGAAAATCTGATACAAAAAGGGAAGAAGAATAAAGGTCCTTCTTGGTGAGCCCCATGCAATCAAGAACATGTTCAGGGGAGATCTGTTGGGCTCGGCATTTTGAGCATAATGAGTAGGTCTTCCTCCCCTCTAAAAATGAGAGACTTTTTGTGTGGCCTCCAATTATTATATATTGATTTCCATGAATAATATCCTTCATTTTTCCTTTGCCAAATAAATATTAAGCGCGTATAAAGAGTATATGAACATTACTCGCATAATTAATTTTCTTTGCTTCATATTACATGATGAAGCACTTAAATTTATTTCATTCTTAATTTAAGCTTTCACCACCAATCTTATTTTATCTTAATAGTTAATAGTAGAGTACATAACTCTGACATGCATAGTGAAAGAGATATGCATATTGGATCGATATTTAAGCCACATTTTGTGGTAAAAGTATGCAAAAATTTATCATAGAAAAATAAATCCACAAACCTAACTCAACCCACATTATTGAAAGCCAGACTAGGAAAACGCCATCTAACAGCAAAACTTTTATCAAAATGTGCCTCGGATTTTTAAATTTACATGTAATATTTCGGAGCTAAGCTTTATTATTCACAGTAGACAAATTTCTCTTCATTGGATATTCAGTAAATAATTTGAATAAAACTTTTGAACATATAAAAAAGATATCCATCATTGAAACCCCACTAAATATTTTTTAATATTCTTGTCTTGTTATTAAATATACATTCGATACTAAATACAGCAAATCATTTTAATATATACTTGACAAAAATGAAGACATACAGAGATTTTTGAAAGGTAATCAACTGATCACGTAAAGCAGTAATTGAAATTTGCAGTCTTGGGGATTTTTTCTCAAAATATATATTTTTCGTAAATAAATAAATGATGTCACTATCAACAAAATGTTATTAACTACTAAATCCAACCAACGGTTTCCCTTTAGACAAGGACTTTCTGAAGATATCCAGGAATTTTTATTTCCTGATGCTTCGTCACTTGTCCTCTCACAAGGTGCAATATGAAAAAACACATTTTCCTCCTAAAATGTATTTTTATAATAAAATATCTACTCTCATCAGCTATAGGATATGTTTTAAAACCCAATGGGCGAATTCGTTTTTATATAGATTGGTAATTTCTCAAGATATATGGGAATTTAGAAATTAATATTCACGGGAATTATAAGTCACTAGTATCACTAGGGTGCAATATATAAAAACACATTTTTCTGCTAAAATATTTTTTACAATAAAATTAATAGCTGCGTTAGCTTTATTTAAAAACATGACAACAATAGTAGAGCACGTGTCATAATCACATTATAATTTTATTAATTGTGGCTCATTATTAAAAAAAAAATTTTTAAGTAATGGATTCGTATACTTTTCACAAAATTCATAAATTTAATCTCGCACCTTTTTTTAAAGAATATTTTGAACTAATATTCAGTAAAAATTGAGCTACATAAAATTGTGATGAAAATAAAGAATCTGAATTGGGAGAAAATATTTTTGTAAAGAAACAATGACTCACATAATATAAATTACAATTTTTGTCTTCTTTTAAATAAATCAAAATATCACTTTAAATAAATTTCAAAACATAAAATTCTTTCCTAAGCAGAAACTTCGTGTAAAATATTTTTCAGCAACTTTACTTGTAATAATTATGTCAAAAGAGGTATTTACGTTTGATTATGCATAGTCTGTTTAATAAACATAGCAACTTACATATTTATAAACAATAGCAAATTATCTTTGAATAAATAATTAGTTGTTCTAATAATGTATAGAACTTATATTCACATTCACAAAGAATTAATAAACAAATTCTTTGTTATATTTACGAAAATGTAACAATACTAAGTGGCTAAATCTTTAGAGAGGAAAAGATCGTGTAAACGCAATAAACACACATCCACTGTTCTCATAAGACAAAAAAATTATATTCATGAAGAATTAATTAAATAATACTTTGTTATATTTATAAAAATATAACAATACTAAATCCATACATTTTTCTAAAGGAAAACTGAGTACGTAGTTGTGAAATCCGCCATGTTTAACAATGAGATAAACTTCCTAGCCAGACAAATTTATCGCTGTCTTTACATCGCCAAATCACTGAATCATAGCCCAAATCTTCTGGGAGCCGAGGCTCCGGGCTCGGTCTCGAGACGCTAGTCTACTCTCCCTCGCTCTCTCCCTGAAAAACCGGTTTCCTTCAAGTCCTAAGTTAGGGCATTCCACTTCGTCAAAAGGGGGAGATGGGGAATTGACTTAAATAAAAAAGGACTTCCAGCAGGGAAAAAAATGGGTAATTTTAATTAATAAAGTTTATAAAAATTATCCAGCCTGTGAATACAACATCTGGGAGCGGCAGACCAAGTATTGGGGGTCTTCTGCTTGGTCCCTGCTTCAAAATTACGATGACTACACCCGGCTGCTTCTATCTAACTGAAAGAGCCCATCTCAAGGATAGGAACAAGTATACTAGGGAAATATGCTGGTGCAAAAACAACATGTTGAATCCATTACATGATTCTTAAGATCACCTAATTTTTGGGTTTCCTAGTGCAAACCTGGCAGAAGCTGGAAGATTTGATTTCCTATTGTCAAGATGGTTGATTATCTCTAATGAATTGATGTTGGCGAGGCATTTGTTTATATAAAATATTTGTTTACATTTTTTATGTTGTATTGAATCAAATACTCCTTTTAGATCAATTGTTATCAATACTGTAGGCAGATTAGAGAATTTAAAGAGATAGCATTAGTGAGCTTCTAAAAGACATCATTCATTGATATTTTCCTTTTTTGAAAGCTAACTTCCGGTACCTTTTAGTTCGTAGAACGAGTATCTGTTATATGAGGCATATTCTATAATTCAATCCAATGATTTCTTGATCATAAGTGAAGATTTGGTTCTTGGGGTTTCATTTATCACTGATTATGAATTACTCGTCATTATTTGTTGGCCTTTTATTATTCTCAGCTTAAAATTAATTTCTTCTATCTTGGTAGTGAGATCCAGAATGGTAACATCTTTAAGAATCTGTAGCTCATGGAAATTATGGGTGCTATTTTAACAATTGAAGCGCAACAAAAAACAACTGTTGCAGGATGTTGTTTATTTTTTCCTTTTCCTTGGGGTAGATACTATCTACTTTTTGCTTTGGAAAAGAGGAAGTTATGTAGGGTATCCAGTAAAAATGCTGCCCATACCGATGGATCTTGTATTTTCAGTGTCTTTAACTATAGAACTGTCATTTGGTGCTGTAGGGTTATAGCAACAGCATTACATGTTTGTACATGAAGGTTCAGGATATGAGTTTATTCGTCTTGGAAATGAGTTATATGGAGGGGTTTCATTTGCCATTGATTAATTTATAAGTGAAAATAGATCTTGTAACACTTCAAAAATTACATTAAATAATCATATTTCAAAAACTAAATTTAAAACATATTTAAAGTGAGGGAATGTTCTATGATAAAGATGCTATAGTACGAATATATTTCATGCAAATGTACCAAAAAAGTTCCTCTTGTCAATTTATCTTTTATGTATAATATAGATTTTTAAGATTGTCATGTTTCACGCTACAAAATATCTCGGATATGATAAATTTTAATGTTTATACTTTATTTCTTAAGTACAAGAATTAGTAAAATAAAATAGTATTTGATTTAAATACACAATGAAAAATTTAAAAGAAAATAAAATTTTCAATATTCTTCAGTGTTTTTTTTTTTTTTTGTAATAATGACTATAAGTAGCATAATGGATAGTCTTACAAAAGATAAAAAGCAGACTCAAGGATGCTGCGTTAATAAAAACTGGTTGTGATTGAAAGCAATGTAAATTTAACTAGCTAATTTTCAAGAATTTGTGACAATTTGTAAAAATAATTAAAATAACTTGTAATAATATTAATAACAATTCTTCAGTTGCATTTGCATGTCGTTTTAAAATCGAGTTCATGGTCTGAAAGAGATGGCCTGGATTAAATGTCGTTAATGTCGTTCATACCAAAACTGAGAAATAAAATGTAATATATATTCACACAAATCTGTTATATACAATAGAAACGTTAAATTATTAGTAATTCTATTTTAAAATATACATTACATCACACCATCTAATGTAAAAAATTCCTATATAGGTTGGTTTAAATTAATATAATTTAATATGCCAATTATTAGTTTCTTACGATCACGAATATAATGATATTAATTTATTATTCATTTATTATTATTATAATTATCATAAATAATTTATGATAAATTCCTCATGTACTTATATATAATGTATAATAAAAAGACAGATAAATACTAAAGTAACATAGGTTGTAAGAAAAAATTATCTGTGCAAAATTATTAAAACCATAAAATTTCTTTAGAATTTTATAAAGCTTTATGAAAAAATCTAAACTTATTCATTAATTCCATCAATTATTAGTATTAAATTACAATCATTAATTGCAGAAAACTTCCTAAATTCCAGAAATATTTAATTGTTGTATTTTAAATGTAGAAATTCGAATATTTTAATGCATAGAATTAATTAAGTTTAGCATTTAAATCCATCAAACTATCCTTCAAGTTGAAAACAAAAGTCTATTTTTTAAAATATTCTTAATTATTATTGCGTAGGACTTGCTTAAAATTATACGAGGGTTACTCTGAAATTTTTGAGATACGCGCAGAGGAGAATTTACAAAATAAAAATAACGGTTTAATTTTAAAATACAAAGAATTTTAACACAGAAGACGATATTTTACCGACTTACTTCAACTTGTTTAGCGTGGAATAAATTTTAAACAGAAGAGAAAATGGAGTTGACGCGAGAACATTTTCGCGCTATGATTTTCTACGATTTCAAAGCAGGATTAAATCAAGAAGAATGCGTTCAACGGTTGCAATTAGCATTTGGTGATGAATCTCCAGCTCGTGCTACTGTATTCAGATGGTTTAGATAATTTAGAAACTGTATTCAGATG
The DNA here is from genome assembly GCA_037975125.1 of Latrodectus hesperus. Classification (NCBI taxonomy): domain Eukaryota; kingdom Metazoa; phylum Arthropoda; class Arachnida; order Araneae; family Theridiidae; genus Latrodectus; species Latrodectus hesperus. The sequence goes on from CM075852.1 coordinate 21,998,165, forward strand.
GTTTAGAGAATTTAGAAGAGGTCGCAATTTTCTTCGGGATGAAGAATACACAGGAAGGCCGCAGTCGACAGTAATCCCGGATAATGTGTCTGCCATACGAAAAATGTTAATGGATGATAATCGCTGTATCTATCAAATGATACAGAAGGAACTTAACATTGGATCCGCAGCCATACACAAAATCATTCATGAAGAATTACATATGAAAAAAGTAGTTTGCCGCTTGATTCCCCATAATCTAACTGAGCATCAAAAAGAGGAGCGTGTCAGAATCAGTAAAGAAACTCTTAATATGCTGAATGATGGTGGCCACCGCATCATTTCTAAAATTGTAACAGGTGATGAAGCGTACATACCGTTTTCTGACGTTCCAACACTTCAAGAAAGCAAAGTATGGGTCTTTGAAGATGATCCCAAGCCGACAATGGTGAAAAAACAACGCGCACTGATAAAAGTGATGTATGCCGTTTTCTTCAGAAGTACGGAATTGGTCAAAGCCATCAAGTTGGAAAGACAGAAGACAGTAACAGCAAACTGGTATATCACTAAATGTCTTCCAGAAATTCTACAAGAACTGAATGTTAGGGGACTAATGCTTCACCGTGACAATGCATCTTCACATACAGCCGGATTAACAATTGAGTTTCTTAAACAAAACTAATTAAAGTGATTGAACATCTGCCGTATTCACCTGATCTAGGTATGTGCGACTTTTGGTTATTCTTTAATCTAAAAAGAACTTACGTGGACGTCGCTTTTATTCAGAAGAAGAGATTGATGTGGCTATAAATGCATTTTTCTCAGCTATTCGAAGAAATGAATGGCTTGAGGCATTTAATCTGTGGAAAATTCGTCTACAAAAGTGCATTGATGCTGGAGGAGACTAATCTGAAAACACCTAAGATTTTGTAAGTATAACTTTAAAAACCTAGTTGTATCTCAAAAATTTCAGAGTGACCCTCGTATTATAAGCCTTCATCACAGGGGTGGTTAAATTTAAAATAACGCGAGTACATACTTTGTACTAAATATTAATTCATTTTTTTGTTATGAAATGTTTTGTGTCATAGCAATAATCATAGGATTTGTCTTGTATTCTAATTATTCTAATAGAGCAACTATTTATTGAACCATTCCTTCCTCTTTCATTATGTCCAAGCTACCAGACTTGCAAGTTACCAGCTGGTTATATATCACGTATATAAATATTAATTCAATAACCGGCGTGTAACTTGCAATCATGAGAGTTCAATATCTCAAACAAAGCGTCATGTATGAAGTAAAAAATAATTTAAATGACAGTTTACTTTAACAAATTTAGTTATAGTACCTATATTTTGCATAAATTATTAGTATAAATAACTGATTAAAATAAACTGAAATATTAAATAAATTATCAATAAAAAAATCTTTCTATGAAATTTATCAAATTTCAGACAGTAAAGGAAACACATGTTTGCTAAAAGGAAAACTCATAATTATAAAAAATAAAAAATATTTTGCAAACCCACTTACTTAAAATCTCGTATATTTTAAGAAAACTTTAAATAAACAATTCAAAAATAAAATTTTATTCATTCAAAACATAAGGAGTTTTGTTTCGTAATTTAATTCCTTCTGCAATAAAATTAACAATTTAATATCGGATTCACTATTTATTTTCATTAATTAAAATTTTTAATTTATTTTATTATTATTTAACATAATTAGTTTAACTACTTTCCAAACAATAGTCCCTAATGCAATTTCAGTGTTTAAAATAATTAGAGAAAAATTGTACATAAATATTAAGCAATTGTTTGGAAATAAAAATTGAAATTGGCTTTCCAAAATTTGGCATATAGTTCAGTTTTTATATAATTATTACTCAAATACCAGAACACCAACACTTTTTATCATTTTGTAGCATAATTTATAATAATAAAACATTCAAAATTTAAAAAATCAAAAAACTTTAAAAGGAACATTTTAACAGCCCATATGTAATCTAATGAAAATTTCTGATTCACATTTAATTGGGTGAAATATAAGATGAAAACCATGAGAGAGATCTTGTTATTATTCCTTATGACGTGAAACATGTCATCGCTACTTTGAATACTATATATATATATATATATATATATATATATATATATATATATGTGTGTGTGTGTGTGTGTGTATGTATGTGTGTGTGTATATATGTGTGTGTGTGTGTGTATATATATATGTATATGTATATGTGTGTGTGTGTGTGTGTGTGTGTGTGTGTGTGTGTGTGTGTGTGTGTGTGTGTGTGTGTGTGTGTGTGTGTGTGTGTGTGTGTGTGTGTGTGTGTGTGTGTGTGTGTGTGTGTGTGTGTGTGTGTGTGTGTGTGTGTGTGTGTGTGTGTGTGTGTGTGTGTGTGTGTGTTTGTGAATCATTCATTCAAAGCTACTTTAAGAAAATCAACATAAAAAACAAAATCAGCTCTAAAATTTAGCACAGTAAAAGCAGCTAAATATTTCAAGAAGTTACGGCACCTACTTTCTAGTAAAATAAATAAGAAAAAATAATTTCTGTCTTCAATTATTTATATTGAGAGCATGAAAAGTAATTTGGTATAATTTAATCATTTAGCATAGATATATTAACATAGGAAATTCTGCCATCAATTTTAATATCAGATATAAGCAAAATATATGTTTATGTATCTAATTAGATATAGTAATAGAGTAAACAACATAATTATGTAATCAAATTGTAAAAAATCACTTCTACATTTAAATCTTTAATTCAATAATTGATTTTTTCAATGAAAATAAATTTAAAATCAAAATATCTCTCATACACACGTAATGAAATTTTTATGTTAAATAAAAACCCTAAAGCCATTTTTGCAAGAATATTTTTCTATTTTATATACTTTCATTGAATGATATATGGAAAAATATTATAATTATAAGGAAACTTAAATAAACATCATTGTAATACATTTTGAAATATGTTTTGTTAAATTTAGAAGAAAAGTTCAAAAATATTTAGATTTCTCAAAATCAGAAATATTCTAACCTTAAAATATATATTAAAAAATGAAGATTTAAAACTAATTAATTCTCATAATCATTGGCTTAGTTTATTGATTAATCTAATTTTGGACACATATACGTTCACTAATATTTTCTTTTAATTCATTATCTAAAATGTAGTTATACAAATTCATAAAAATATAACTAAGAATTTGACTTATGAAGTGTTTGTACAATAGCGTCATACAAACATTATTTCAAAACTATTTTCAGTACATTATAAAATGATCAAATATCTTTAGAGTTCTCCCTCTCAGCTTTTAATAGAAGTCAATCTTTTGAGCCAATCTATATTTACTCTCATGGAAAATGAAATTCAATTTAGAACTACTTAAATTTCAAAATTTCTCTATCAACATGAGTGCCAGATTGTAATGTGAGTTCTGAAGCACTTTGGCTAACATTTCCATTTTATAACGGAATTTCAATTCATGTTTCCCCAAAATCAATATACAGGTTCATTTGAATTGTTGCATCTAAAACAGTTAAAATCGCGCGAAATATGTTGATTTCGGACTTGACAGCTTAGTAACCTATTTCCAAATAAATAAAATCTACACTATAATGCAAAAAAAATTAAAAAATTAAAAATGTTGTCAATCTTGAACAACTGAACACCAAAATTAAATTTGGTTTACTGAATATCTCTGATTTCAAACAAACTTGGCTTTCATACATTTTGAGTCATTTTTGAGTCTTGCTTTTCATACAGTAAAGAAGTTCAAAATATTATAAATTGATTCAATTAATCTTAAATTCTGAGGCTAAATTTTGGACTGCAAAGAAAAATATTTTTCATTCTAAAAGGGGCAGCAATAATAAAGAACATTAATGATACACTGCTCTAATATAAAGTAAAAAATACAACAAATGTTTTAGATTAGCTAACTTTTTCAGTGATTTATTATAAGTTAGAGAATTCAAAATAAGAGGGTGATTTTTATATAAATGTATTTCTATTACATAATACAAATGTCTATAAAATAAATTAGTACATTACATTAATTTAAAATGTATAGTATAATACTCCAATTATATTAATGCCTAATACAATTAATAAATTTCTTAATTCATTAGATACATTTAATCCCAATCAAATTAATTGTTTGTGAAATAAAATTGTACAACTTTTTAAAATAATTGTTAGTATATTTCTCAAATAAGGCATTTTATATAAAATTATGAGACCTTATATTTTAAACATTGATTTTTTAGATTTAAATTTTGTATTATTTATTTATTTATTTAAAAATATCAAAATATTCGTTTTTCATTCTTATCTTCGAAAATATAGTTCAAGCGAGGAAAAATAGGAATATATGCAGAAAATGGAAATATTAGAGCTGAGCTAAAATATAGCCTTTAAATCACATGCATGTATTTTCTGTTCTGTAGTGGAAACATTTTGCATGAAAATAAATTTTTTTGGAAAGTGAAGTGGAAAAGAAATTATGTATTTGGCAAGGAGTATTGTTGAGTTGAAATATATGTACTGAATAAATACTATTTTTCTGTTATATTTAATATTGAAATATCATTGAAACCAGAATTATGGTGTTTTTATTATTATCCGTAAAAGATGACTATAAACATATTTTCTGTTTTAATAAACCTTTAGTTAAAATTTGCTATCCAAGAAAAAATTCATAAGGTCTTATACAAAGTTCTAGGAAATAATATGCCATTGTTTCAGCATTTAAAGAATAAAAAATGAACTTCTATAACGAACTGTAAAATAAGTTCAAAATATTTTCTCCTGCTTCTTAAAATAATAGACAGAACAAAAACCAGCAAAAAAAGTGTAATGCATTTTATTTTTTTATTTACGAAAACTATCAAAACTTCAGTAAGCATTTTTCCTCATAAATATGCTTAATTTTTCTTTCAGATATGAAAACTATGTTTAACTCTCTATAATGATAAACAGCTATTTAAGTTATGTACCATTTTTTCTGAATTTTTCAAAAGATTTTGGCTTTTTGGAATAAGCTGGTTTATTATGTTTACTAGTATATTACCGAGAATTAGAAGAGTAATATAGAAAAATCTATTATAGAGTAGATTTCTCATCTAAAACTCAAAAGTAACAAAATAAAAGTGCATTATTTTTACTGATAATATGTGTACTTTTTATTAAAAATTTAAAAAAAGAAACTACAAATGAAACATGAATTCCAAATTCTTACAACTGTATTTTGTCAATTTAAAAACATTAAAAATCTAAAAATGTCATTAAAGAGAGTATCATGCTAAAATTTTTAAAAATGCTACACTTGAATTTTAAATGATTTTACATTAATGTCTCAATATCAGAAGACGTAATTTTGTTAAAATTAAACTATTTTAATTTTATCTTTCATGAATGATTTGGAAATGATTTTGTTGAAATATTAAATGTACTATAAATAATGGTACCCAAGAGTACATTAAAATGTTTCTTAATTTTTTTAAAAAAACCTTTTTTGAAGCCTAGGATAGACGTAAGAAAATTTAGAAAAACAGGAACTCAAAGTGAAAATTTTATAATTTCAAAATTCGTTAGTAATTAATTAATATACTATATTAATATTAATCCTTCCATTTATTCTTATTTAATTTTAAAATAATATAATTATGTTTTATTTTTAGAACAAATATATTATAATTTGAATTGAAAATTATTCAGCAATGTCAAGCAAAACTTTTTTCTTATATTAATCTCTCAATTTTATATTTTAATCACATCGCTAAGCCAATAATTTAACAAATTAAGGAATTTAAACATTAGTTACATGATATACATGGGTGAACATAAACTTTTCTAAAGAATTCATCGATGTAAACGTGTCAACAGGAAGAAGAAATGAAATTTTTAAATACATTTTTCATTAAAAATTGAAAACTTTTTGTCCAGAAAGCATAGTTTACTATCACCCATAAGTGAATGCTAATTATTAGTAATTAAACGATTTGCAATTTTGAACTTAGCAGGAAATGATATATTTATGACAAAGCCTTAAAGATTTGATTGCATTCTTAAAATTGTAACTAAAGACTTCAAACCGTTGGATATAAAGTTAAAATTTTAAGTACTACAAAATTGATATTTTTGTGCTTTTGAAAAAATAACCTCATCACGTTCATAAACATTTAAATAATATCTCCACAATAAGGGTTTTCTCACATGATTACAAATAGTTCTGTTTTTTTATTTTAATTGATTTTTTCAGGTTTCTGGTTTGTATAAATCACGTTCTTTGCATCAGAAACAAAGCAATTTTTGCAAATCAAAGGCAAAAATACAAAATATTTTTACACAATCATAAAGATGTATCAACTGTATAAATCTGTGAAATAAACTGAATTAAACTAAGTTATAGAGGAAATAAAATTTGATACTGCATATATATATATATATATATATATATATATATATATATATATATATATATATATATATATATATGCAGTAGTATATATATTAATAAAAGGCAATAAATATATAAATATATTAAAGTAATGAATACAACACTGAAAATACGATATAATAAAATATGAACCACAATATATTACAGGTAATCTAGGCAGCGCAAAAGCAGCTAAAGAAAGATTTGCCAGTATAAATAAGATAAAAAATGAAAAATATTGAAACTAAAAATACAAAATTGGAAAATTACTAAAATACAGGGTGATCATAATTAAACTGCAAATTTAAAAACGCTGTAAAAAAAGAACCACTGGTCAGAAAGACCTGAAATTTCACCAGAATGTACTTCAAACAGGAGGATTTTGTTTGGCGTGGGAAAAAATTAGGAAAAAATGTGGCCTATAGATGGCGCTGCACAGGTGGTTATATGCAAATTAACGTCTTGTATAAAATGCTGAGTAACTTGAATTCTCGTTAATTGTCGATGGTGATGCAACGCCATTTCGTAAATGACCGTATTATCAGCCGACATTTTTCAACTCCCTGGACGCCACGATCACCGGACATCACTCCCTGTGACTTTTGGCTCTGGAGTTTTCTGAAAAATGTTGTGTACAGTGCTCCACTAGACAACTTAGCGGATTTGAAATGCCGCATTACGCAGCACGTTGGCAACATCAGCACTGATACACTCCAAGCTGCTGTGGAAAATACCGTTTTACGTTTACACCTCCTAACAGAAAATGGTGGACACCATATTGAAAATTTCTTAAAGAAGACTAAGGACAATTAAAAACCGAATTATTGTTGGCTTTTTTTACGGTTTTTGGCCACAGGGCAATTAATAACCGATTTTTTCCTATTCGATGTGGCACCACCTTGTCGCTCTGAATAGGCTTTACACCACGAGTGCCACAACATCTGCCTGACTTACAATAGCACAACTGGTTTAACGTTCAGCTTACAGCCACAATTGATTATCGTTTATGTCAGAATTCATGTAATTAACCTATAACCGGCTGTGCAGCTCCATCTATTGGCCACTTTTTTTCCTAATTTTTTTCCCATGCCAAACAAAATCCCCCTGCTTGAAGTACATTCTGGTGAAATTTTAGGTCTTTCTGACCAGAAGTTCTTTTTTTACAGCATTTTTAAATTTGCAGTTTAATTATGATCACGCTGTATAAGACGTGGTTCCTATGCTTTCTTCTTAGCATCGTATATTTTAGTAATTTTCCATTTGTATGTCTGGTTTCAATATTTTTCATGTTTTATCTTATATATATATATATATATATATATATATATATATATATATATATATATATATATATATATATATATATATATATATATATATATATACATATATATATATATATATATATAATATATATATATATATATGTATGTATGTATGTATGTATGTATGTATGTATGTATATGTTATTTCATTTTTAAAATAGGTTCCAATTAATTAATGCAAATAAATACATTATTATATTAACTATATGGAATATGTGATAGTTACCTAATTCCATCATTTTAATGCATTACATCATTAAGTTAACTAATTTGTTCTCTTTGCTAAGGCACTATTAAATTTGTTTTAAAAACAAGTAATAACATTTCTATGCAATATTTTTATCATTTGAAAATTTCAAAAAAAAACATAAAACTCTGTTACATTAATTTTGACTTAGTTATTATATTTTATTGACGAAAACAATGAAATTTATAAAAATAAACATATTATGCACAAATAGATTCTTCAATCTAAAGGAACTATTTTTAAACTCTGATTATTATTTAAGCAATGTAAAATATAAAGATTACTATTTCTAACATTATACGGCTTATACATTTCATCTTTTAAATAACTGCTATGTTTGAGCGAATATTAAGCAATTTCACATCAAAAATTTAATTCAATTTTTAATTCAAAATAGAATAAACATTATAATTTTACATTTGAACTGTCGTAAACTTCATGACAGCTTGTTATATTCAATATTTATTTCATTTGTAATAGCCATTGAATAAATATTCTTAGAAATTTAAAAAAAAAAAAGTTCTTTCAGTCTTAGTATGTAAGAAATCAGGAAAACGTTCATTCAGTATCCTGACACGTGACCTCAATCAACAGGAACATAAAATATTTTTTTTCTGTGTAGTATTATCACTGTATTTAAATCAAAAAATATATCTAGTTAAACATCTTTTAAGGTTTTTGTTGTTTAGAATCATTGCTTTTCAGCTTGGTTTGAAGAGACAATTTTTTCGGATTATTCCAAGAATATAATCAAATTTACTTTTACATTATCTAAACATTAAAATGTCGAATATAATTTTATCTTTCATAGAAATAATAAACAGTAGCATTTTTAAGAAAACTGGACAAAATTTATTTTCTGTTTGAGACGGTCCACCCACAGTTTACGAAAATGGGTGTTGTATAATTCATATACATCTACATATGTAAATACATGTGTGTGTATTTACCATATAATTATTGAATATAAAACTATAAAAATATTCTATATACTATACGGAGTAACAATATTTTATTTCTTTTATTATTGTGCGGACAGCTCTGTGATTAACTGTATTGTTTCCTATTTCTCAAGTTGAATATGACTCCTTTTATTGATTACACTGTTTATTTTCTTGTAAGCAATATAACACGAGAGTCAGCAATTGTTTCCATTCCAATAAATTTATTAACAGTTAAAGAAAATCAAGACAATAGATCAAAAACCTTTGATTGCTTTGTTTGTTTTTTTCTCTTATATTAGACACATTATGATGATTATATATGCGCATGATTTTATATAGTTTTTTAGAATGAAGTGATGAATAATTTTTTTCATTCATTCACATAAAGCCACTATTTTATTTACAATAATGATTCCAAATATAACTATTTATTTTTATATACATTTCTATTTTGTTAAGTTTCCATCTCAAAAATTTACTAAATAATGGCAATTATTTAATGTTTAATATATGTATATTATAGTTAATAATACAATAGTTTTCATTTTAACTTTTAAATTCAATTAGAATGATTAAAAATATTATTGTAAAAAAGTGAAAATTAATCAATAATACTATTGATTTAATTCCGAAATAATGAGGTTTTATTTTTATTTCATATAAATTACGAATTAATAAAAAAGTGAAAAAAATTAGGATTGACTCTGAAATTGAGATTTATTTAACTCAAACATATTGTATTTTTACCTTAAATTTCTACTATTTCACAATAGTGTTCGAAATCAAACAAATTTTCAGATATACTCAATTATATCCAGAACTACGGAACCAATTTTAATAAAATTTGAAAGGAACATACTTTAAAATATTACTATACAAATAACTTAGCAACTGTAATGAAATACAAGTATAATCATGCCCAATAGTCATTGGAATCGGAAGTCGCGCAATAGGGGTTGCAGAATAAAACAAGAAAATGGTATAATAGGAAGTATGATCCCCTATTACAGATATACAGGCCCCCTAGCGTGATTTCGTACCTGGAACAAGATATTTTATGATGTTATGTGGCAACTGTTCTTCTCGTTCAGCAACACTGTTTTCAGGCCGTGGATGGTCCTCGCAGAAAAATTGCGAGTTGCAGTTGTCCTATCCAGAGTGTTCTCCACATGCTCTATAGAGTCAAAATTTGGAGATCTGCTTGGCCAATCCATCTGGTAAATAACCTCACTTTCTAGAAATTTGTCGATCAGAAGAGCTATACGTGACTTCTAGTTGTCGTCCATTAAAATGAACTCAGCGCCAACTGGGCTCCTGAAAAGATGAACATAAAACTCCCAAACCTCATCCCTAAACCTCACACCAGTCCAAGATATTGAGGCATGTGCGGCAATTTAACATGATGCCTGGCCATACCATTAAACCTCCGCCCCTGTTGTTGTTGTTGTTGTCATGTGCCAACCAGGCTGGCAACATGGGATGCACTGCTCCACTTTTCCAACTGAACCATATTTTGGTGTGGAGTCCGACTTCCTCAGTACACACATGCTATAAGTACCCGTTTATTGGGTAGGCAACCAATCACTCCACATTCAGACAAGGAAAGGACACTGACAGGATAGATAGAGAGAGAAAGTACATCCATGCCCGAACCGGGACTCGAACCCAGGACAGTGTCTGACTGTTACATTTCATTCAGTTCTTTCCAAGATATTTGACAAAATATGCTTTATTTTGAATACCAGTGTGTTACGTTTTGGTAGATTTGATTGATAAAATCCATGTTACAAAATTTGAAAAAGTAGATACATTTATAACAAACAATCAAAAAGAATGGGGAAGCAAAGACTTAAACACGAGAAGCTTAAAACTCTATTTTCAATTTATTTAAATAATACTATCTTTTGAGAGATGATACAATTATAAATAATTTCATTTATAATCTTAATTTTATTTAAAATATTATTTATAAAATGTAAGATTTATAGCATTTATTAATCTGAAACAACACAGGAATCTGTCTATATATATATATATATATATATATATATATATATATATATATATATATATATATATATATATATATAATTACTTGTAAGATTGCTTCGAAAAATTCAGTAAAATACATACAAATAATCAGTTTCAAATGCTTTATGCTGAAAAAAATATTACATAAAATATGTGAAATGAAATCAATTAGGCAGATCAATTGTTAATTGTAAATCTAGATACCAAGATATTTGGAGAAGAAATATCTTACAACAACGTAAATATATTGAAATGAATTACTTTAAATCAAATCGCTGTAAGTAATACCGCGTGTTACCACGTGTTATCGGTGTCACGATGATTATTTTTTAGATCGTGTAGGCACAATCTAGAAAACGATCATCATGATGTTTTAAAGTACAGGGTGATTATAAAAAAACTTTGCCAACATCTGCACTTCTAGCTTCCATTCTATTTAACCGATCAAGATGATACTTCAAATATAGTTCTTTTGAGATATGCGCTCGAGATTCTGTGAATGGCAACACAGTGGCCCTCGCGGTTACAGTTATAGTGACAGAAACTCGAAATTTTCGAATGGCAACGCCTACTTTTTACCATCGCAAAATGTTCAGCACATGCGAAAACCCTAAATAGCGTTGAAACGGTACTGATATGTCCGAAAACCGACGTGTTATACACATACAAACAGTTCTTCAAGGCGCACGGAGGAATAATGCATACGACAGAGACAAGACACGGCTCAATGATGAGAACACATAGAGAAAAAAATCTTTATAAATTTCAAACATTTTCCACATGAGTGCCATCACAAGCAATTACGCATTGCATGCGGGAGACGGTGGACAATGTCGCTGCACACAACATGGCACGAGGGATGTTTCCAATCTCACGCCGTATAGAATCCTTTAAGTCCGACAATGTTTGAGGATTGCACAGATAAACTCTGGATTTGAGATAGCCCCAAAACCAGAAATCCATAGGCGTCAGATCTGGGGATCGCGCAGGCCACGGAAAAGGATAATAGCGTGAGATGATGCGATCACCAAAATGCTGATCCAGGAGCCTTTTAACTGACCTCGCTATATGTGGAGGTGCGCCATCTTGCATCCAAACAATGTCATTGAGTGCATTCAGCCGACGCAACTCCGGTAAGACATAATTTTTCAGCATGGCTGCATACCGAGGGCCCGTTACAGAACATGTTGCAGGGCCAGTCGGGGTCGTTTCCTCAAAGAAGAACGGGCCCAGAACAAATGTAGCTGTAATGCCGCACCACGCAGTCACTTTGGCGTCAAATAATGGTACTGGCGCCACAGCATGAGGATTCGTCTCTCCCCAGTGCACACAATTCTTTGTGTTAATGCTGCCCTTTAAGGTGAAATGCGCTTCGTCCGTCCATAGTATGTGAAGTGGCCAGTCGTTATCCGCATCATATCGTAACAAAAATGCATTTGCGAAGTCCAGACGTTGTTGTGGGTCACCCGGCTCCAACATCTGGACGCGCTGGAGCCGATAGGGAAACATGTGAAGTACCGAGCGCAAGAGCTTGCGGACCATTGAGTTTGGAATATCCAACACGCGCGCTATGCCTCTTGCGGTTTCTGTGTGTCCTGCAGTCACTGTATGGTGCACTTCCATGACAATGTCCTCAGAAACAGTTGGCCGTCCGGAGCGCTGTTTGTCACAGGTGCAGCCTGTATCTTCGAATTTCCGCACTAAATCACGCAGAGCTTGCAGAGTACATGGGCCGCGTCGTTGTCGATGATTGCGGCGATACACACGCAATGCTTCCGCAGCGTTCATCCCATTTTGGTAATAGAGTTTGATCAATTCACCGCGAACTTTCCTAGGAAGACTCATATCGTCGGCATGTGCGAGTTCCCGAATGACGACTTCGCATACCCGCTTGGTATTTATAGGTTTCCTACGCTGAATATCTGGCGACCGGCGTTCTGTCATTGGTTTCTTGACTCTGTCACATGCAAATTTATTGCGTGCGCCCAGGTCGTGTTTTATTGGCCGGTTTTCAGAACTCTTTTTTGTGTTTGCAGAACACGTCCGTTTTTAGACATATCGGTACCGTTTCAACGCTATTTAGGGTTTTCGCATGTGCTGAACATTTTGCGATGGTAAAAAGTAGACGTTGCCATTCGAAAATTTCGAGTTTCTGTCACTATAACTGTAACCGCGAGGGCCACTGTGTTGCCATTCACAGAATCTCGAGCGCATATCTCAAAAGAACTATATTTGAAATATCATCTTGATCGGTTAAATAGAATGGACGCTAGAAGTGCAGATGTTGGCAAAGTTTTTTTATAATCACCCTGTAGAATCGAATTCGTAAATAAGGCAATGTCGTCGTTCCATTCCCATTATTCAATGCTATATTGGCAAGATATTAGTCTTAAAGTTCAATTTTTGGCATACTTTGTTCTTTTTCTTACCTTGCGCCACAAACTAAACCATCGCAATATCAGTGGATGGCCCAAATGCCTGTGATTGTAAATCAAAATTAAACAAGACAATGAGCGCCTTCCAGGCACTCCACTCAGCTGCAAGCAACGTCGAATGGTAGGAGCGCATATTGAATGATACAAATCAGACTGAATCAGCTGTGCTGTTTTTTTTGTGATGTCGTTGAGAGATTCACTACCACGCGCGCGATGTGCTTGCCAACATCACTCGCAGCAGTGCAACAAGCTGTGTGCGTTCGGTCCCGTTGATCCATCGTTCACTCTTGCATCCAGCAATTACAAATCCGTGTCACATTTGCTAAATTTTGTACAACACGGTCACCGGTTCCTTTGAAGGATCATTCTCTATACCTATGAGTAACTGTTATTTCTCAGTCGAACTTAAAATGTTGCTTGAAAAACACCCGATGTCTTCTACAAGATTAGCTGATTATTATAATAACGTATGAAACAAAATAACTCCCCTTTCTTCTATACTGGTAGTCTCTTCTCCCTTTACATAATGCATGCAGGTGGCACTACAGTAAACTGTGATGTGCTTATGCACTGCAATGCCAATAATTTGCATACCTTATTGTTTAGATATTGAATTTTAAATGATTAGAAGGGTAACTAACATACAAGTGGTATAAAACTAAACTCCGTGGCACGACCGCCCTTGTGGGCCAAGGGCTACAGTGCCCATAACTCTTTTCATGACCGAGAGCCCTGGGGTGCGAATCATATATCCCAATTAGGTGGTCAGCCTAACGTAAGGCCCCCAGTGTTTAGTTCCCAAGCCTGCTTGGTTATCAGTTTATCGACCCTCTGAAGGGACGAAAGGTTGAGTCAACCTTGCTCAGCCCGAGGATCAGAACCTCGGACCTGTGTCATGGGAGCGTGAAACGCTGCCACTAAGCCACCGGGCTTCACAAATGGTATACATTCTTAAAATCTAAAATAGAAAAACTCTTGAAAAACTGAAGTTTTGAATCTTAAACTCTAATGAACAAATGCTCATTACAATGTCACTTCAAGAAATAAAATATCTAAGCATAAAATATTTACATTTAAAAATTCCCGTTACATATAATATTTTTTTATTTCTTTGTTTTTCCTTTCTAAAATTAAGTGCTTTATTTAAGGTATTTTCATTTTCAATGGCAATTATTTGACATCGTTTAGCAAGAAAATTGAAAGCTTATATTCCATTTTACAGATCTTAGTAGTCTGCTATAAATTTCATACAAGAGGCATTTTCATCAATCATGAAAAATCTTATTACAAAAAAACCTCTAAAACTGCTCCTATGTATAAGCAAAAAACAAAAACGCAACAATTATTTTCCATTGCTTAACAAGAACTAGATTCGAAACTAGAATCTTTCATTTTTAGAAGAATAATTCTGTAGACAGTCGATCCTCGATCCAGCACCTTTTCAATTGGCAATCCATCGGCGACAGTACTAGTAGAAGTATTCTACTCTTGTTGAAAAGAATTTCAGTTCACTCCAGTGGGTCCCCTCACATGTTGGTCTGCCTGGGAATGAAGTAGCCGACGACCTTGCAAAGGCTGCCGCCAGTAATCCTTTGAACATGGAAGATCGCATGGCACTAGCACCATCAGAGATCTCTTCCATTACTAAACAACTTACTTCTAAAAACTGGGCTGACCCTCCTGCTCACCCTTGGTACTTCCAAAGACAACCTGGAGCCGCCACAACATTTAAGGGCTCCAGAGTACATCAGACGACACTGTCTCGACTTTCTACTGGCCACTTGAAGTGTATGATCTTTGAGGACGGTGATAGAAAATACCCATCATGCCCTAAGTGCGACAATGCTCCGTTTTGCCTGCAACACATCTTGAAGTGCTTGGAGTTTTCTCGTGAAGAGGCTGTGAAAAGTCCACATCTGCTTTTGGACTTTTTGGCTATCTATGATCTCATGGATCTGGTCTAGGGAAACTAGACCAGATGGTGATTAGTCCCACCATCACCACCATAATTCTGTACCTAATTTTCTTTCAATTTGTATGTTGCTGTTATAAAATTTCTTTCTATTCTGTTTAAATGTGAATTTTAAATTAGTTCTTTAAAGTGATATGTCTTTGGTTTGATATTTAATATTCCTAAATATTGGGAGATGACTAATGCATATCATTTGTTAAAATTCTTTCGATATCATTTGTTAAAATTCTTTCGATATCACTTGTCAGAGAGAGTGTTTGGGAAATTTTTCTTGCGACATCTGAGTACCACTTACGAATTTTAAAATACTTTTTCAGAAATCAACACATGCGAAAAAATGCTCATACTCTACAACAATCTGTGAATTTATATTATCTGTTGTGATATTACAACTTCCATTTTAGGTTGTAAGACCTTTTAAGCTATCTGTTATTATGTAAAATTGTTACTCTTATGGGTGAAAACATTACTCATTTCTTTTTTGTTTTATGAAACCTGAAATGAAATACTCGTAGTATTAAAAAAATATTTTCCCTTTATTAAATTAAATTTTATTATTTGCAATAAACGTGCTTCCATATAATTTTCCTAATCATCCATTATAGTTTTCATTCATATTTTGTAGTTCAAAATTACTTATACGATTCTACTATACAGTGATACAGGATATAATAAACGGAAGAAATTGTCAAAATCAGCCTTTTTCATATTTTTCCCGTGTTTCCCTATTAAATATGAAATATGCAAAACATTTTTTATATATTTTGAATTTATTCTTTTTTCTTTCCTTAAAGTGGTTATTTGATTTTAAAATCACTTCTAATATCACGAAAAATAAGAGTTATAGCTTAAACTTTTATTTCTCCCACAAAGAAGTGAAGTTTAATTTACCAATTAAAGTATTATCCAACATTACAGTAATATCTATTAAAGCGAAATATCCCAAATTTATGGACTCTCTATAAAGGTAATTATCACATAGTAATCCATGCATAAAGCTCACTTGGGACATATTAAGGATAATTATACATTTGAGACTCATAAATCTATAGCCCGATCACTAGATTTAGAGTTGTTTGGTTTCGATACATTAAACAAATTGGCAAATAGTGTGAGATGTTCAGATATCACCTTCTTCCAACATCCACAAATTGGATATTGTGCTTGCAATAGGAAAACCCATAACGGTCTGTCAATAAATGGTGGCCTTACTGCATTAGTGTAATATATCTTCTCAACATTAATTACTTATTCGTTATTTGTTTATAAGGATTCATCATTTGTTCATAATGTTCATTTGTTCATAATTAACTTTAATTTGTTTATCTGTTATTAATAATTTGGTGTCTCTTCTTTGGAACATTAGCATGTGATAATAAACTATATTTTAAAAAATAATTTAATGTTAGCATTTTATTAATCATTACTTAAATAATGATGTATTTACTGTTTAGATGATAATGTTTTATTTAAAGCACAAGAAACTGCTTAGTAATATTTTCATTAACAACGTATTTAATTTTTAAAATGTTAAGAACAGTTCCTTAATTAGTAAAATAATCACCACCTAATGTCAAAAAAATACTCACATTAAATTTGTTGCCACATTTGTTATTTATTTTAATGTGAAATTAATTATATATATAAATAATAATTGTTGGAATTAATAGATATAAAGAAATAAGCAGCATTTAAAGTTTCCATTTTAAAAGGTACTTTTAGTTCTATTTTATAACAAACTCATTAAACAAATGTCAGGAATAATATGCAGATACGTCATTATTTTAAGAAGTTAAGTTTAAATACTGATGAATTGCGAACATTTATTTATTTATTTATATATGTATAATTAGTTATTTTCATTTTCATTATTGAATATTATTAAATTACCACACACTTGTTTATTTGTTTATCATTATTTATTTATTGTTTTTAAGGATATACTTTTATAAAGTTTATAACTGAGTCTTCTATTTTGTGTATTTTAGTGATGATTCCGAGTTTTATATTTAATTATTTTTATCATTAATGCACTTATAATTTCAATATGTCCAGCAATCAACAGTTTACTTTGATTTTAGTGATCTATTTTTCTATGAAAAGACTGGACTTTAAAAGACATTAAAAATAATACTGTTAAATAAAATTAGCCGTATTTACAAACAGCATCATCCTAAAAATTTTATATATTTAATGGGAAACATTAAATTCCGAATAAAATTTATTAAGTCCTTTGTACTTGTTTGCCATTAAAATTTTATTCACAGTACGTAAAAAAGTACATCTCATTTTAGTGATTAAGAGTTATATAATTTATTAATTTTGCGTTTTGTATAAATTATTAAAGATCAAAAATAGAGAGATATATATAATACTTTTTTAAGAACAAAGTTTACCTGAGGATTTACAATTGACTAATGAATGAAATGAACTAATGAAAATTAAACTAATAAAAAAGTTACTTTTATTATTCATAAATCACTATTTTGTTTATTATTTGGTTATCATATCATTTTATTTCACAAAAGTTTATTAGACTCTTGCATAAGACTTTAGCTAAGGGAATTTTCAGCTGAGTTAATATTTTTATTAATAGATCATATAAAGATATTTTCATTATAACATATAGATTATTTTTAAATTAGAAGAGCAAAAAAGTAGTTTATAGGTAATAAAATGTAACATCATTGAAATTTTTTGAATCGAATGCATGATTTAAAATTCAGTTTTGCCCATAAGAGAGTTTCTATGTAAACATGTATTGTAACCCAAATTATAAATGAAAGGAATACGAAATATAGGACCAATTATTCATTTGAAGTAAACAAAGCTGGACATAACTTTCTTAAAAGCAATTTATTTGTTGAATTTGTGTAGAAAACTACAATTTTTAGGCTAATATCAGGCAGCTGTTTTACTTGCAAATCAATTCATTTGTCGCAGCCAATTTTCAAACATGTTTCTTCCAATTTGCATAGGACGTGACCGTTTTTCCTTTCAATGAAATGTCAACGTGAATTTTCCATGATGAGAAAATTGGACAAGAAACAGCTACTGACAATGGAAGTAGAAACCTCAGAATTTTTTAAATTACTTGAATCTGCATTCTAACATTAAATCTCAGCATTTTTACCCTATAAAATAACAGAGAAAAACATTTATTTTATTTTCCCATGATTCTTTTCATTAAATCAATCGAAATTCTTATTTCCTACAACATTCCTATTGAATGCTTTTGTTATTTTATTTTGTGATAGGATATTAAAATTTTTATTTATAATGTATGATAAATATTTATTATTACATCAAAATTTTAAATAAAAATATTATATTTATCCTTAATTTGTTGAATGACAAAATAAAACAGTGATTTAATATCTTCTCATTAACAGTTTTATAAGCTGCTTATATTCTTTATTCTCACACATTTTTTAAAAATTTAAAAACTAATAGTACTTAATTTTGTCATATGCATCAATTAATTCGAACATTTTTAATGAAAAAGTGAATAATTAACATGTTATAAAGTCATGGCATTTATCATCTTGTTAAAAGTTTTATATTTAAAAAATCTAAATTTTATTTTATTCTTTGTAACTTTAACTATCATGCATTGAAATATCATCTGAGGAAAAAAGAAAAATTTTTAAAGGAAAAGATAAAAGCTTTAAAAATGAAACAAAAATGGCTTTTATCACCCTCGAACTTTTCCTTTGAAACATTTGATGAATATTTGAAAATGCGATACAAAAGATCAAATAGTGAAATTTAATTCTAATATTAATGAATAGATAATCAATATTATTTTAAATCCATTTATTCACATTGGGTTTGGAGTTAATAGTACAAAATGCTGATAAAAGCAGAGGTGCCCAATATAATATAAACCCAACTCTAAGAAGAAGAAGGAATCCATTTATTAGAATAATTATTGTAAACAGCGAATAATTATTGTAAAATTTTTCCAAACGCATTTAAAATTCTGTTTTATATTACACTATTCATTCAACTATATAGAATATTATTTTGAATCACTTATAACATATATATTTGCTTGCATTTTTTTCTAAAATGGGAAAATAATTATTAGAACCTTTAAATAATATAATAAATTTACGATATCAAAACTTCAATATCATTTAAAAATACTACTTATTAGATTATTTTCTACCTTTCCTAGAAGCTTCTGCCTGATTTTACAAATAAATTCTGTTTTTTTTTTCTTTATATTCAATTCAATTTTCAAATTATTATTTATTACATCGATTCGATTAGTTAATGTAAAATACCCATAGGGCTTGTAAGATAAATAAAGCAATCCTTCCAACGGATGAATTGAAAGCATAAAATATAAATATTTTGGTAGTATCACTGTGTTGGCCATTAAAACTGAAACACCATGGAAGAAAGAAAAACACATTTATTGTACGTAAGCCGTATGGTGTCGAGTCAAAATTATTAAATTTGAAAGCAGTTTGAGGTTTTATAGGGATGTCTGTTGTATCGAAATAATTGTTACTCCTGACAGATTAAATGACTCTATTGTTGTTGTTACTTAGGACACTTGGACAAGCCAAGCTCGTTATTCTGTTGGCAATGCAAATTAAAGTCAGTAGGGTATGTCTTTCGATCAATCAGAGCATCACGAAGGTGAAAGGACGACTTTTCTCTAAACTAATCAATTAATTCGATAGATGGCACTACCATAGGATCCACTCCCTCAATTTCGTAATTGATCTGGATAGGGAGGGTTTATGTGTAAGCTTTATGTGCCTGAACAATACGTATGTGTAAATAATATGCAATATAGGCTACAATATCGAAGACACCAAGGGCTTGCAAGTAAACAAATATGTTGTTGTGGATGTTAGTTATGACATTTGGACAAGCCAAGCTCGCTATGTCTTGGCAATGCAAATTTAAGTCAATAGGGAGCGTCTTTCCTTTTAATCAGAGCACCATGAAGGTGAAAGTACGTCTTTGCTCTTTTTTAAATCCTCCGATAGATGGCACCACCAGAAAATCCACTCCCTCAATTTTGACATTGATCTGAAGGCAAAGGGAATTTTCTCCAGACCATTACACCCATGATAACTGCTCAATGATCAAACACAGAACTTTCGATTCCACATATTTTAAGAGCACGTATATCGCATGTATTCGGTGGTTCTTTAACGGCATTGGGAAACGAATCCCATCCTTCTTGACGGAAACCCAATTCAATAACCACTAGGCTACCATGGGAGCCAGTTCCAAGAGATTTGAAAAAGATTAGTATTATATTGTAATTCCCGGAACAATGGCCTAGAGTCTATTCCGGGAAATAGCTATATTGAGCGATAGTTGATTGATATTGTTATTCAAATCTCTTCTCACTCCGACCTACACCTCTACGTTGGTGGCTCCTAGTAACACCAATAACATCGATGGCTAACGTAGGCGGAGGGGACACTGCTTTTGTTCTAATTTATCTCATATTTTGTTAAATTTAATTTGGTTGAGTGTGCCAAACTTTGTTTAATTTTGTTTAAGTTTATTTGTCAGGTGTGCTAAGGTTTAGCACTAGACACCACTATGACGGAAGTTCCGTTAAACCAAGGCGGAGAAGCCACTGCTTTAAGTTTGGACTTAAATGCAAGACTAAACACTGTCTTTGATCTTGAAAAAGACATTCAGACCATATTAGCCAATACCAAGATATCATTAACATCACAAGCTAAAATAAGAGATGGTGTGAGCGATTTGATGAAGATTGTCATGAATCAAATGCAGGAGATATCATATTTAAAAGCTCAGATTAAAACTACCAAGACATATGCAGAAGTAGTACAGAAGGTGACAGGATTGGACAACAACTTACAAACGCAGTTAAAGAATAAAGAATCTAGAGATAGGTCTCGTCAGAGAACAAACAATATACTAATAGTCTATCCCAACCAAGAAGGGAATACATCCGATGACACTAGGAATGTAATTAAGAGACTCATAAACCCATCGAAAGTCAAAGTAAACAAGACCAGGTCGATTAGAAAGGGAGGCATTATAGTAGAAACAAATACAGTTGAAGATATAGACATATTGATTGATGAAATTAAAAACCAAGATAAAGACAATGAATTAGTGGTTACCAAACCAAACAGGAGAAAACCTAGAATCATAATTTATGACGTGGACAAAGACATTGACAAAGATGAAATAGTACACAAAATTAGGCAACAAAATGATTTAAATGAAGACTTTGGCTTAGAAGCATTATATAAATTCAGTGGAAGATATGGTAACAACTGGATACTCAGTGTAGATAGCAAGGATTATCCTAAAATCAAAGATAAAAAGAGAATATATTTGGGCTGGACAGCAGTGAGATTTAGAGAGTACATAAGAGCTGTACAATGTTATAAATGCCTAAAATATGGACACTTTGCGAAAGTCTGCCAAAATGAAGAAAGATGTGGGAATTGTGGTAGTAAACACAAAGAAGAAAATTGTAATAACGCAACTAAATGCTGTAATTGTATGGATCATAATGATAGATTTAACTCCAAATACAAAATAGATCATAAAGCGAAAGACAAAAATTGTCCTATTTATGATAAAGAAATAAATAAAATAATATCAAAAATAGATTATGGATTATAGAAATATTTGGAAAAATCTAAAGTTCATACATATCAACTTGAATCATTGTCATGCTGCCAATCTATCAATAGCCCAAGAAATAACCACGAACAATATTGACATAATATCCATAAATGACCCGTATGTTTTCAACAACAAAATAATAAACCTTCCGATACAATATCAAATATTCGCAGATATACAACCCAAAGCAGCTATAATATTAAGAAAAGGAATAAATGGCATATATATCTTAAAAGAGAAAGAGGCAGTAATAGTAAAGATTGAAATAGATGATCTAAAGATATATGTCTGCTCGATATATATTCCACCCTCTAGAGACATTGAGCAAGCATTAACCCTAATCGAACCAACTATTGTAACCTATAAAAATGAAAAGTGGCTCATATTCGGTGATTTTAATGCGAAATCATCGGTATGGGGCCCAAGGAATACAGATATAAGAGGACAAACGGTGATTGACTTTGTTTTTAGACACGACTTAATAATAGAAAACAATCCTAATAGCAAGCCTACTTACAACAGTACTTTAGGATCAAGCTGGATAGATCTTCTGATTACAAAAAATTTAAATAAAGAGTCGATTACAAATTGGAACATAAAAGATGATTTCATAGCGAGCGATCACAACATTATGGAATGTAACCTAAAATTGGATATTACTAAAAGAAAAGTAGAACCAAGATTGAATTTTAAAACAGTCGATCAGTTAAAATTCAGACAAAAATTAGCAACAATAATCGATGAAATTAACGATGAAATTATAGAAAATACAGAAACTGATGAATTAGTAGAATTAATTGAAAATAGCATACAAAGGATCTGTAAAGAAAGTTTTAAGAAATCTAACAAACAAGTAAGAAACAATAATTACTGGTGGACTAAAGAACTAACTACCCAAAGATCAAAAATCAGAGCTTTAAGACGGAGATATCAGAAAGAACAAGATGCAGATAATAGATTGAAATTT
Source organism: Latrodectus hesperus (assembly GCA_037975125.1). Classification (NCBI taxonomy): domain Eukaryota; kingdom Metazoa; phylum Arthropoda; class Arachnida; order Araneae; family Theridiidae; genus Latrodectus; species Latrodectus hesperus. Next base: position 22,021,164 of record CM075852.1, read on the forward strand.
ATGAAAACCTATAAAAGAGAAGCTGCAATATATAAGAAGAATATAGTCAATACGAAACATAAAGCATTTAAGGAATACTTAAGTTCAATCACATATGAAAATGCATTTGGCAACTATTACAAATCCATTAAACAAGAAAGATCTAATAATGGTTTATCTAATATGATCCAGAAAGAAGATGGGAATCTTACTACTAACCTGCTGGAGGCAACAAATGAAATTCTAAACTATAATTTTCCTTATGAGGATCAAGTACAAGTCTCTGAAAATTACGTCGATTTGGAAGACAAGAACATCACTGAATATGAAATCAAAGAAGCTATAAACGATATGAAACTAGGTAAAGCTCCTGGATTCAATAATATCGAACTTGAAATATATAGAGAAGTATTCTATAATTATAAAGAATGGCTTACAAAGATACTAAATAAATGTTGGAGAAATCACACATTTCCAAAAATGTGGAAAACTGCAAGAGTAATCTTAATACCTAAAGAAGGTAAAGACTTAACAAGGGTGGATTCTTATAGGCCAATTTGTCTTTTACCAATCTTGGGCAAAATCCTAGATAAAATTGTATTAAATAGATTAAATTATGCATTAAACAAGGAGAACATTATAAGCAGCAAACAGTACGGATTTACTCGAGGCAAAAGTACAAATGACGCAATATACGAAATAGTTAAACAAATAAACGAAAATAAGAAAAACAAACAATATACATGCATAGTATCTTTGGATATCAAGAAGCGTTCAACTCGGTAAGAACAGCTAATATTCTGGAAATCTTGAATAAATGCAAACTGAATAAAAATCTATATAAGATTATTAAATCATTTCTATCTGACAGAACTTATTTGGACTATGATAAAATTGCCGAAAGTTATAATATTGGGGTCCCTCAGGGTTCCTCATTAGGCCCAATTCTTTGGAACTTGGTCGTAAATGAGCTATTGGTAGAAGACATAAATGACAATGTTTACTTACAGGCTTATGCGGATGACATAATAATATTATTAAAGGACAAAACATATTATAAATTCACTACCTTATCAAGTGAACCTCTGGAAATCATAGAAAAATGGATTACTAAGCACAAATTGCAATTAAGTATAAATAAGAGCTGTTACTCAATATTTACTATCAAAAAAGACATTACACGAAGACCGAAAATACAGATAATGGGGCAGAACTTTAAATATACTTCTAATATCAAATACCTTGGAGTCATTATGGACACCAAACTAAGTTGGGCAGAGCACCTCAATAACTTACAAGAAAATGTATACAAGTTCATGAATAAAATAAATAGGATTTCCAGAGTAACTTGGGGAATTAAACCCGAAGTGACTAAAACTATCTATAAAGCAGTTATTGAAAAAATGATATTATATGCAGCTCCAACTTGGTATAAGAATACAGTCAAGATAAACAATAAACTAAATCAGATTCAAAGAATACTGCTATTAAAAATAGCCAAAGCCTACAAAACCGTTTCCACGGATGCTCTCCAAGTTCTAACGGGCTGTCCACCCATAGATATATTGGCATATATTGAGAAACAAAAATATCTTATTTGGAATCAAGGTGTTAAAGTTAAAATTGATAATATAGAATTTGATATCAATAATTCTTGGCATAGAGGGAAAACACATACTCATCCTCCATGGGACAAGAAAGAAATCAATTGGCTTAGAACCATAAACACTCAAAATCATTTCGCATTTACAGATGGATCCAAGATAAACAACAAAGTAGGAGCAGCAATAATAATTGGATACAACAACATAATAGAAGATTTAAAAAGGATTAGACTTAACGATCAGGCCACGGTCTACGAGGCAGAGGCCATAGCTATATTAAAAACCTTAGAATATATAATTAGCAATAATATCAATACCTGTAATATCCACACAGATTCTCGATCTGTTTTAGAAACTATAAACCATTATAAACAAGGTAACAAAACAATAGATAATATACTAAGACTCATAAATCAAAATGACAATAAATTCATTTTTCATTGGGTTAAAGCCCATCAAGGAATTGAATTCAACGAATTAGCAGACTTGAATGCAAAACAGGCCACTAAAGAACTGATTATTTCACATCATGCACCATATTCAAAACAACAGATCAAAACTATAGCCAATAAATACGTATTGAGATTGTGGCAGGATAGATGGAACATATAAATCAAAACAAGAAGGCTATATGAAATATATCCTGGGGTTACAACTAAGAGACTTTCTGCAGACTTCCTAATAAATCAAATTAAGACAGGCCATGGGGCTTTTGGTACACATCAAAATCGATTTTTTAATAAAACCGAAATCTGTAAACACGATAATAAACCACAAGATGTGGAACATGTAATCTACGATTGTATAAATTTCAATCAAATCAGAGATAAAACATTCCCTAGAAATTTTAAACAAATGAAAATTAAACAACTATTGAGCAATACTAAAACTAGGAAAGGAATAGCTGAAATCATGTATATTCTCTTCACAGAATCTCTGCCAAGCACATACTCATTGTTAATTTAATGTATTTAAGTTCGTAGATAAGATTAAGTCTACCATGTTAAACTTAAGTTATTTTTCTAAACGAGTTGTTTAGTGTTTGCTTATACATTTTGTTAGAATCTTAAGTTTTGAATCTTAATAAAGGCATGATGCCCATACTTCCGTCAGTGCGAGTCTGGGTGGACCGCAGAGTGGTGGTTGCCGGTCTGCGTGCGAGACCCGGACCGTAACATGGTGTCATGGACCTTTTGGACTACGCCGATGTGGTTGCAGTCTGGGATCGGAAGCTGGTGTACCGGCTACCGACCGGCCATGGGCCGAGTGCTCTCCTAGCGGATTACTGTCCGCGACTAGTCATGTTCGCTGCCGAATACCTTTGGGTGGGACGGCCTTTAAGATCTAGCGTTACCTGATATTAGGCCGAGCTGGCAGCCGAATGGTTAGCGCTCTTGCCTTCGGTTCAACAGTTTGTGGGTTCGAATCCCACCTTGGGCATGGATGTTTGTAGTGGTTCGGAATCCACTTTAAGCCGTAAGTCCCGGTCTAATTAGCCCTCGATGTGCAAAAAATGACCGTTGAGCGACAAACAAACCAAACCTGATATTAGACATAAAGACGAATTCGGCTTGGATGATAGAAACGGGCCACTCATCCCATGCCACAATTTATCACTGTAAAAGCAGGGAGAGGTGATAGGCCAGGCCTTTCAGCAACTCATGACCAAATATTTTCAACTGAACAACAAAAAAATTCCCTCTACTTTGAGAAAGATCAGAACAAGACATACAATTTGTGTAAAAAATGGCGTTTCATAGGCCTCAAAGACAGCGTCAACTTTAAACCGACAGAAATGTGCAAATTTTCAATCATATCGCTATACATCCTACTTAGAGAAGTGTTTGCCCTTACATTAGGTGAAAAACCTTATAACGGTATCCAATGCAATTATGTGACGATAGTTATCTTCGAAGCCTCCAAACACTTAAAGGGCATGAAGGACTGGGAATGATCTGAAAAGACAATATTGTGATACGCTTGTATTCAGATTTGTCGTTGAGTACACAAGAATCACTGTCTGCTCCTATTCAGCATTCGCAATTGAAACAGAACTGAAGATCAGCATGCTGAGAGGCTGTGCTTTCCAAACATCATCGCTTTGTATGATGAAAATAAACATATTGTAAATAAGCTGGTTCCAGACCAATTGTTTCATCTGAGGCATTGCAAGGGGAACCTCACAGTATGTCTTTAATCAGCCACGGTAGGAAAAACTGCCACGGTAAGCCGATTCTCATTTTTAGTGACAGTCAAGCCGCTTTAAAAGCGCTCAGTTCTTTCGAAATCAAATTTAAAATGATTTTGGAATGTAGAAACCTTCTTACAGGACTGGCAACTAGAAACAAGGTGGTCCTTGTATGGGTGCCAGGGCACAAAGGTATCGAAGGTAATAAAAAGGGCTGATGAACTTGCTAAACAAGGATCGTCTTTTGCTCCCATTGGTGCAGAACTTTTTGTGGGATCAATTTAAAGACCGCAAAAACCAATAGTCTTAGATGGGAAAAACGGAAGATGTATGAAGCTTGTCTCAACACTCCTGGTCAAACCCACGCTGAAAGTATGATCTGTGGATCATCAGCAAGGATTGCCTCTGAAATTCTAAGATGCTCTAGGTAGAAGATATGTCTAATCGTAGGCTTCATAACTGGGCACTACTATTTCAGAAAACACCTCCATAAAATGGGACTGTTTCAGCAAGACCCTATCTGCAGGAAATGTCATACGCAAGAGGAAACGGCCAAGCATATCATTTACGAATGCGAGGCTCTTGCCCCCTCCCTAGATTAACTTCTTTAGGCATCATCCATACTAGAGAGTTTCACCTACACTCCATTAAAGGGTTATCGGACTTTATTAATAAAGTGGGTGACCCGAGCAACTGGAACTAGGAAACATTGGGTTTGGAGTTAATAGTACAAAATGCTGATAAAAGCAGAGGTGCCCAATGACATACAAACCCAACTCTAAGAAGAAGAAGAAGCAGAAAGATAGGAAAAACTGAGATCCTACATGGCCCTTAGCAAATCATTTATTCTCTATTTTCGTTACATTGGTTAAATTTCGAACTATTGGCAGTGGTTATATCACGGAATGATAGTCCACTTTCTCAATAAGCTAAGAACTTGCTTCTTTCAAATACAGACTTATTGATTCTTTTTCCATATTCGAAGCATTACACGATGCTCTGAAAATGTTGAAAACAAAGTGATTTTCGAATGAAAAAATCCATTGCAAAACGCTTCTTTTAAGAAGTGCTTGAATTTTTGTTCGTTTCTACTTCATCATCGAAATCAGCTGAAATGCCAATTATTTGCATGCTTTATTATTTTGTTCTTTCATGTGATTTTGAAGCTCGTAAGATCATTCTAAGAGATGCTATAATTTCAATGACCAATAATGTACTTTTTTATGGATTATATAAATGCCATTGTAGTATGTATTAGTATAATAAAGATTATGCATTAGTGATTCTTTAGTTTTTGTATTGTAAAACATAAGTAAAATTATTTCATAATATAACATTTATTATAATCAGAATATTTATGCTACCTCTTAATTTAAACTAAATACTGTTATATGATAGTTAAGAATGCTTACTTATCATAGTGCTAGGTACTAATATATTTTAAATAATATAATAGAATTTAAACCAAAAGAGAGAGAGAGAGTATGATATTATTAATGGATATATTTATAATCAAGTAATCGGAACTAACATGATTGCTTATTAAAAGGATACACGTATTGAATAATGCAATTTGAATTAAGAGATTCGGAGGACACATTTAAATAAGCTGTAGTTGCAGTAACGTAATTGCTCATATATTTTGAACCAAAGATTTTAGCCAGTTTTGTTTCAGTAATATATAAAATAAAAAAATAATACGTTTGAAACAAATTCTTCATTGATGCGGCAAAAATATACAAATGATTAAAAGATAGTTTACCAACTGTTGCATATTTTTGATAACCCACAGACAATAAGAAGAATATTAGCAAATATGTATCTATAAAATTATCATTGTTGAAAATTATATGTTTTATACTTTAAATTCTTTTTCTAAATCACAAGAATTATTTTCCTTTTAATGACTTTACATTTTTTTTTGTCTTGCTTACTATCATTTTTGTTTTTAAGAGTGGTTAAAATTTCAAATGCGTCTATTACAGACATGAAAACTAAACCATATTTTAAAAAATTTAAGCTATAATCAGTAAATTGACTGCAGTTTAAAATGTATGTTAAAAAGAAATTCCAATTACATTTCTTATATAAGTAATATTAATGTACCTTAAATAAAATGTATTATTTTTGTTATTGTTAAAATTCAAAATTATCTTCCCATTAATAATAGTGTGTAGTAAGTTATTTTATGTTTGTTAGTATTTAAAATTGCTCATTTTAATTATATCTACTAGTAACTATTTACATTACTAGTAATTATATTTACTAGTATTAATGAAAGATTTGTATCAAGGCACAAAATTTCCTGATTCCTGTTTTTCATTATTTCTCTGAATATATGGGTACTTTTCCATTTCACCGGCGCAGGCGATAAAGTCGCCAAAAATGATACAACTGGCGCTAGAGGGAATATCTCTGCTGGTAACCTTTTACTGCTACGTTTTAAAAACATGTGACGGCCTTTTACTATCTCAACGACTTTATTTCGACTCCTTTTTTTTCCATTTCATAATTTTATGCTATGTTGCTATGTATACAAATTTAATAATTTCATAAAATCTCTCTAGAAAAAATCGGATTTTAAAAATATATCTTGAAAATTAATAATCGTAACAAATTCTCATAAAAAATATATAAAAAAATAAAAAGATTTTGAAATATGCATCACCCGATAAATTGTAATCTAATATAATAAGTACATAAATTGAGGCTCTGGCACCCATCATTCCACGCATAGCGTGAACACAAGAACAACAGTTAAATAAATAAATTTAAAAAATTTTATGTAAAACAACATTATTTTAAAAAAAATTGTGTATACTGTGTGTTGTTGCCAATTGGCGACTTAATTTTCGCTTGGCGAGATTTTCGCCGGCGAAATGGAAAAGTACCAATATATGTTATAAAAACTGCATGTAATTATAAGAACAAAAAATAAAAATAGGCTTTTAATATATATTAAGAAATATGTGGTAGAATTATTTTGTTAAAAACATCCGAAGAGCTGATTAACTGCATGAGAAGATTATTATCTCTTGTAACAAATATTAAATGTTCGGGAAGTTATTATAAAATAACAAACTGTGTAGCTGCTACAATCGATTTTCTGTCAAAATACTTTATGTAGAGTGAGTTTTGCTTCAAAATTTAAGTAACCTAAATTGATTTTCTGAGTCTTAGCAAATTGAATAATATCCTGATTTGAAGTCCTGATGAATAGTCCACCTACGCTAAATTAATATAGGATCAAGTCAGAAACTTTCATATTAAATTGGTGTCAAGTACCAAAATTTTGAATACTAATACTTTATTTTGTTAATTTATCAAAACACATCTTTTCATTTTATAATATTTCTGTAGCGTAAAGCATTTTACACCTACTAAAATATTATTGTATTTTATGCTAATTATTTTATCTTTGCTTAAACGCATAATTGATTTAAACAGTTTCTATGATACTATTTATTAGTAAATTTTCAATAATTATAATATTGGAAAATTTATATTTCATGATTATTGTATAAGTACTCTAATAATCTTTTAATACATTTATAGAAATAAGCAATTGATTATATTTTTAAAGTAATAGATACTTTGCCACCAAACTTGTCTAGTGGTCAGCGTGTCTGACTGCGGATAGGGAGGTCCTGGGTTCGAATCCCGGCTCGGGCATGGATGTACTTTCTCTCTCTGTCTATCCTGTCTTCGTCCTTTACTTGTATGAATGTGGAGTGAATTGTTGCCTATACCCTATAAACGGGTACCTATGGCATGTATGTACTGAGGAAGTCGGACTCCACACCAAAACATGGTTCAGTTGGAAAAGTGGAGCAGCACACCCCATATTGCCAGCCTGGCTGGCACACAACAACAACAATAGATATATTAAAAAATGTATTTCAAGATACAAAACACTTCTTTAACAGTCACGTTTTTTAATATATTGCAAAATATACTATAATTAGCTCAACAAATAAACCACAAATATTTCAAATTATTGATTCTTAAATTCATCTTAAAATAGAATTAATTATTATCAATATGCTATTTTTCCAGTTGTACTATTTCTCTTTGAAGTTATTTATTTTCTCTATTGTATTTATAAACATAGTATATTCAACAATATTTCTTAATAATTACTTTCTGTTGCCTCACATTTATGTAACACAGTAAGAACTTTTTTTTAATAATTATATTTAATTTTAAAAATGATTTGTGTTTGTCGCTTAACGGTTATTTTTTTGCACATGCGTTCCAGTTATTAACTTAAAAATGGTTTTTAATTCCTAGGGCAGATTAACAACCTTGAATTTATTGGTTTACAATATTATTGGTAAACATATTTTATGTTATTTGCAATTATGAAATTTCAATTAATAACTTCCAAATTCATTTGATTGGATAATACTTTTAATTTTTTAAAACTAATAGATACTTTTAACTATTTTCTATCTGGTAATGTTAAATAACATCATTTAAACTATGCATTTAATAGAACAAAGGTATATAAAAATGCTTTAAATTCATAAAATCTTTAAATTGCATTCTCAGCTAATATTTTTCTATTACGAAATATATATTTTCGGATATTTTCCGAATATTATTTAAAAATAAAAGTGCAAATATCTTCTAAATATCTAAATAATAAACCACAGTTTATTCACTAACATATACTAATAAAATGTGTAGGGTACTTTTTTGACTATAAATATTCAAAGAAAATATTCTCAAACATTCAAACGATAATATTTCAATATTCCAAAATGGATATGTGATAGTACACTCAAAAAGAATCTCTCTAGAAAATAGAGAAACATTAAAAACTTTTTTTAAAATCGCTTAAATACATCGTTATACATTTAAATATTTAATAAATTTAGCAGTCATATGAATTTATTGCAGAAAAATTATTTATTTCCAATCTGACGCATTTTTGAGTTTGAAAATTAATTATAAACGTCTAATAAGTTATACACACGATTGCGTTTTTCTGGTGCGAACAGGTGAACAAAATCATTAACGCATTAACTTGAAATATTCATTAAAATTAATGGATTCTTAACACTGTCATCCTGTTGCAATAAATTTTAAGTTCTTAATAGGCGATTACCTGAAAACAAACATCATTAATAATTTAAGTCAGTAATTTTGTATCTTTACAATATATTAGGTTTTAAAGTATTTTACGTGATAAATGGTGAAAATATCATATATCTATCAAATTTTCGGATCTATTATCATAAATAAATTACGTTAAAAGAAAGATGTACTTAAATTATTAATTTCATCAAATAAATTATAATCCATTATAAAGTATATATTAAATATAGAAAATATGCTTTTGACATACAATGTTTTATTATAATATGTGCTAATCAAAATTCTTAGTATCTATTTATATATATACTTTCATGTTATAAAAGTTACATTTAATACCAATATCTTGTACACTCATATTATAGTCAATACTAAAATTTATGATCATGATCTAATAATAGTTTTATTAAATAAGCTGCCGCTCGCCCTGTCTAGTGGTCAGAAAGCCTGACTACGGATATGGAGGTCCTGGGTTTGAATCCCGGTTCCGGTTCAGGCATGGACGTACTTTCTCTCTCTATCTGTCCTGTCTTTGTCCCTTCCTTGTATGAATGAGGTGTGAATGGTTGCCTACCCTATAAACGGGTCCCTATGGCATGTGTGTACTGAGGAAGTCGGACTTCACACCAAAATATGGTTCAGTTGGAGAACGTGGAGCAGCGCACTCCATATTGCCAGCCTAGCTGGCACACGACAACAACAATATATACACTATATAGACTTCTGTATGTATGATATGAAACATTAAAATATTTATAGTATATTAATGCGTTCGTGTTAAATTGCTTAACCAATAAATAATTTGGTTATTATGAGAGAAAAGCATTTGATTGAATTCCTGGTAAAAATTCCTCTCTATGCAACATATCAAATTTATATTAATCGCATCTCTGTATTTATGAAAATAAAAAACCTTCAATCATGGTTGTAAAAAACACACCTGCAATCGTTAATTCATTTGCAGAAAAATACCATCATTACAAGAACGACTAATGTGACATTGAATTTGAAAATTTGCGCGAATATGAAATATTCCTACATTTGGTTTTAACTTCATAAATATGTATTGTTGTTGTTGCTTATCCCCGACTGGCGTGACAGTACCATCACACCAGCCCCATGAATCCAAAAATAGTCAGTCTCTCAAGCACCACCTCCGGTCTCAACTCCAAGTCCCCTCTCTCACACCCAATGCACTGAAAAATATGAGATGAGGAGGCCTGAACCACTCGACATTTGGGACAGAGAGGATAGACCTTGGTACCAGAGACGTGTCTCTGAGCAAGCAGGTGGCCACTTCGCAGTCTTGTCAGAGCCGTTTGGCTGCATCTCTTGTGTTTACCCACTAGTGCGGAACCAGGATGTTTGCATATCTTGCGCGACGGACGTGGCAGTATCAAAACTTTCTAACCCAAGATTCAGGAAAAGTGGGGTGTAAAAGCAGCTTCTGTTGGTACAGAGTACCTGGAGCACCTAAGGCAGAACCCAAGGGTAGCAATCTGACTTTGCTCCGTTGCCCCAGGCTTTAGCTGGACATATAGTAATCTTCAATCAAATATGTAATCTTTAAAATTATTAAGTTTATTTAGTATAAAATCCACACTTAAAGCTATTCCATGTATTTAATTTATTATAAATAAATTTTCGGTGAAAAACGCCCTCACGTTTCTTGAATGCCTTATGTAACAAGAGCCTTCCAATGATAATGCATTGACACACACACAATTGTCACATCAGGACCTCTCTCAGAAAATGATATTAAAATATATGCATAAGACCTTGTTTGCAGTCTTAAGTGAAATAACCAAAGATATTTATCACAAAAACTTATGTTTTTCATGAGTGGAAATTGTAAGAAATACTGCATATTTTTTCCCTTTACACTCCCTTTACTCTTTTCCCTTTACATTTTTCCCTTTACAGGTCTTGAAATTTTTTTTCCAATGGCGGGCACACTTGGGAGACGAACCTTATGCCACAACAAGACCAGAAACTGCTACTCATTTGTCGTTACCCAGCGGGCACCTGTGAACCAAGTCACGGAGGCGAATAGCGTTGCCCGCGCCATACCAACACAAACCCGTTTATAGGGTGGGTCACATTCATATAACATCACAGAAGAAAGGACAGCGAAACACAGAGAAAGAAAGAAACATTCATGCCCGAACCGGGATTCGAACCCAGGACTCACAGCTCAGGAGTCAGAAACGCTAATCACTCAGCCAATTGATCTTGAAAATATGCGCAGCTATTTAATTCAATCATTTGGCTATAAATCGAAAATTATTCTACCTTTTTTCTTAAATTAAACCATTAATTTTGAAAAAAGTGCGCTGACCAGACCATTTCCGCTATTTATTTTATAATGAATAAAATAAATTCTTAGAGAAAAAACAAAATCATTCATATTTTGCCAAATACGATACGAGACTTAAATTTCTGCTGCTTTGAAATTTGAAAATTTAGCTATAACTTAATAAATATCCTATAACTATATTAAAATTATTGGTATATTTTATTTACGGTGCACACTTAGAGCTATTTCCCGTATCTATTGTGCTACAAAAATTGAAGATATTTAATTTAAATAAAGAGTTTTAACTTAAACTTAAATACAGTAATTTATTTAAAAAAATATAAATTTGTAAATAATTTTAATAATAAAGTAAAATAAATAAATAATCAACTTCATTAATATAAAAAGGTTTTATTTCAAATAAAAAATATCCTTAAAATTAGTCCAGGTATTTATTTTATTATAAAAAATAATTTTTTCAAAAAAAAGTCGTCATTTTTTGTTGGCTAATGCGACACGCGAATTTCATATTGGCGCTTTTTTGAAATTCAAAAATTTGGTTGTAACTCAATAAATGTCCAATTTGTGTTAAATATTTTTTGTTGTTGTTGTTACTTATGACACTTGGACAAGCCAAGCTCGCTATGCCGTTGGCAGTGCGAATTAAGTCAAACGGGTGCGTCTTTCGTTTAGAACAGAGCACCACGAAGGTGAAAGTACGTCTTTGCTCTAATTAAGGTGCCTCGTAATTTTGAACCAAGGTCAGGTGACGAGGTCACACCTGAGCTGGCACCCTCCTCTCCACATCCACGCCACACCAGTAAATATTTTTAAATGAATTTAATGCACAATACACTTCTAAATCAGTTCTACTCCTTATTTTATTATAAAAAATAAACTGGAGAAAAGCGCCAGAATGTGTGTTTCGTCTTTTACGCTGCTAATGATAAAGTACGAGGTTTGTCCGGAAAATACGTATAAAAGTTGAATAATAACTTTATTTTACAATTATTTAGGTATTACAATAGGGTCTCCTTCAAAGTACTCACCCTGAGACGAAATACACTTCTACCAACGCCGTTTCCACTGTTGGTAACATTGCTGAAAGTCTTCAGTTGTGATGCTGTTCAGTTGCCGTGTCGTTTCTGCCTTGATGATTTCCACATCTCCCAAGTGCCAACCCCGAAGCACCATTTTGCATTTCGGGAACAAGAAGTCACAAGGGGCTACATCGGGTGAATAAGGCGGGTGCTCTGTCACGGTGATTGAGCTTCGGGCCAAAAACTCACGCACAACGAGCGACGTGTGAGCAGGCGCATTGTCGTAATGAAGGATCCACCTGCCCCCTTTTGGCCATTCTCAAGGCCATTCTTGACCAGCTTTGCTAGAAACTTGATGTTGATGCGCGTTCCTGAATCAGAGAGAGCTCCATGCCGACGGCAGGTGGAAAAGGATAACTTTCAACAAGCAGCCGCATTCTCCTATTTACACGCAGAGTGGTCTGACTCAAACTGAGCGTTGATGGGATTGGTTACAACAGTAGTGCCACCTAGCGGTAACTGCAAACTGTAAAATAAAGTTATTATTCGATTTTTATACGTATTTTCCGGACGAACCTTGTATTGTTACATTTAAGGCTCTCTACCAAAAATGTTAATAAAAGTACATGCATAAAACATAGCATGTAGCTTTTAGTGGTATAACTAAAGGTATTTATCACAAAAATTTATATCACCTCATGAACAGAGCTCTCGAAAAATACTATGTTCCTTTCATATTGATGCAAACCGAATCAGCACCTGAATCAGAAATATGCGCAGTTATAAAATTCAAATTTCTGTCGCTAAATCGAAAACAAATTTATCTTTATTTAATTTAATATGTATATTTAGTATAAAATGTACATATAAATTTACTCCCTGCAACTTTTTTACGATAAAGAATATCTTTTTGGGAAAAACGCTATCATTACTATTTCACCTAATGTGACACGGAACTTAGAAATTTGTTTCAAATTTTGGCCGTAAATCAATAAATATGTTGTTGTTATTGTTGTTAGTTATGACACTTGGACAAGCTAAGTTCGCTATGCCGTTGGCTATACGAATTTATCAGTAGGGTGCGTCTTTCGCTTAACTAGAGCACCACGAAGATCAAAGTACGATTCTGCTCTAAGCTCCTCCGATAGATGGCACCACCAGAGAATCCACTCCTTCAATTACGACATTGATCTGAAGAGGGAAGAAATTTCTCCAAACCATTACACCTTTATTAATTATATAACTAAATATGCAACTTGTATTATATACAACTATAAATATGCAAGTTGAATAAAATTTATTTAGTACACTTAATATAAAATACAATTCTTAAACAATGATAAAATTTATTTCACAAAAAATAATAATTTTGAAAAAAATTGCCTCCATGTGTGTTTTAATTTTTGCGAACGCAATATATCAGAATCTTTAATTTAGAGCCTAGCTTAGGTAAAATGATGACGTTAAAGATATCATCAACTACAGTGCTGAAAGTAAAATAAAAAATATTTAAAATTTTTCATAAGCCACATTTCCATAAATCATGAAATCATACTGTTTTTCCTTAGCCGCCGCCCTGTTCAAGTGTCTGGTGAGAACATACATCATCTTCTTTTGGCATGAAAGTAGCACCTTCGTGTTCCTCGAATGTAAGCAAACAGATATGAGGCACTGGCCTACTGCCTAGATATACTGGCAGATAGAGTGCATCCTGCAATAATGCATTTTTACTCCGACGGCGATCGATATTTCATGGATGATATTGAATCTATGTATCGTACCAGTAGCGTCAGAAATTTGTTCGCTGTACGTCAGTTTCTCTTCCAACAGTTTTCCCTAGCAACCTCAAAACCAAGATCTATAGAAAATATGTCGGATATGGTGGTAAAACTAATCCAACAACATTCTCATCCACCATAAAATTTAAAGGATTTAAAAATTTGCATAGCGAATGCGTTGTATTTTATGAACATAAATTCATACCAAAAGCACAAAAGCATGCATATTCAGAACTTAAATAAATAAAAGAGGTTTCCTTGCAAAAAATGACCCAATAAATTCTTGACTTTTGTTTTCTAATATTCAATACATATATATATATATATATATATATATATATATATATATATATATATATATATATATATATATATATATATATATATATAAACGAAGTAACAAAACCAACTCTATGACACTACAACCCACGTGGGCTAATGCCTACAGCAGTGCCTGTCTCTGTTTTCCTGACCGAAAAGTCCTGGGGTGCGAAGCATATGTCCCGATTAGGTGGTTAGCCTACTTCGAAATCCCAGCGTTTATTTCCCAAGAATGCTTGATCATCAGTTTGTTGTTGTTGTGTTAAGCCAGCTGTGCTGACATTATGGAGTGCGCTGCTCCACTTTTCCAACTGAACCATATTTTGGTCTGGATTCCGACTTTCTCAGAACATACATGCCATAGTGATCCGTTTATAGGGTAGGCAGCATTCATACAAAGAAAGAACAAAGACAGGATAAACAGAGAGAGAATGTACATCTATGCCCGAAATGGAATTCGAACCCAGGAACTCCCTGTCCACAGTCAGGCACTCTGACCACTAGACAGGATAGGCGGCAATCCTCAGTTTATCTACCCTCTTAAGCATGAAATGCTGAGGCGATCTTGCCCAGTCCGAGTATTAAAACTCAGACCTTTGCTTAGAGAGCATGAAAAAGCTAACACTACGCTATATATATATATATATATATATATATATATATATATATATATATATATATATATATATATATATATATATCAGCATAAAATTTCTCACCCCTGCACACTTGTGAACAGCATTGTTTCAAAACTATTATTAAGCACAATTTACTGAAATAATCACTCTGTTTCCCATTTCCACGCCGTCGTAAGTTTTATTCATGGAAGTAACTAATGTTATCTTAATATTTAAAGCTAGTTTTATCCCAGGTATTTATAATATTAACTTACATTCTTCAAAAAGATAAAACTATTCCTTTTTGAGACATAATCTTCATCAGATTTATTTAAGATTTTATACTTGCCTTTCGCGCAATGGCAGCTTTCATCCATTAATAGCTTGTGGTTCACATATAAAACTTTATAAATTTACAATGAAGATGCTTTACGAGAATGAAACAATCTTATCTTTACGATAAAGGGGAGGTTGTTACTGCACTTAAGTATCAAAATTGCTTAAGTATTTTTCTTATACCAAGAAATGTTGAATAACTGCTTGTATACCTTGTAATCAAAGTTATGAAAGATAAGGAAGTAACTTCTTAAATCGAAAACCTTAAATTCTTTGACTTTATCTATTCTTTTTAACACTTTTTGAGATTTTATCAGAAATAAAAGTAAGCACATAGGCATGTTAAAGGAAACAGCAATACACAATATATATATATATATATATTAGAATTTAGCAAAAGTTCATGAATATTTGTGTTACTAAATGTGGAGTCATTTGGTAAACGTTAAACTCTTAGCAAAATTAGCAAAGAATGCCTATTTATAATACATAAAATTTATTTCACAAAAAAATAATTTTGAGCAAAAATTGCCTCCATGTGTGTTTATTCTTTTGCTAACGTTATAAATCAATTTTTATAATAGAGCCTAGCTTAGGTAAAATGTGATTAGATATTTTTATCAACTTAATTTGAATAAAATTATCTAAATTCAAAAGCATGATCACAAAAGAAAAAATATAATTTTTGGAGAAATAGATTTTCCAGTAAACAGTTTTAGCGGTCCATTTATATTCGTCGAAAATTTAATTAGCTTATTTTATTTTAGTTAAATGCATTTTAAATAATAGTTTTCCCAGATTCTTTGCTCATAGTTATAGATAGAGACCATTTTGACTAATGAATTGTGATTTGTCTAAGATTAGAAACTGAGAAATTCCATTTGTGAGATTGTACGTGTGTTAATGAGTTTTTGAATTTCATTTCTTGTTTCTGTATCATTTAACTTTCCAATGGAAATAAAAAAATATTAACCCTTTTAATGATTCTTTTGCAGACATTTTACTTGTTTTTTTGACTGATCACTTGAAAGTCTTTTAAAACGCAGGGAAATTTTAAATTAATTTAATCTAAATAAAAAATTTACGGAATTAAAAAATTCCAAAGTAACTAAAAAATTGATAAAAATTTAAATAAATGTATTTTAAAAAATACATTTATTTACCCTAATTCTGTAAATAATTTAGTCTTATTAAGTTAACTTCTCATAAGTATCATTTCATTTAGTAAAATATTTAGGTATAGTTAAAGTTTTCCCTCTTATTGAAAATGCTATTAAACACGCATTAAGCTTTAGTTTTAATGCCATGTATCTATTCGCTTTGAACATTGTATGACATTTATGTCACTAACAGTTAATCATCTCTCAAACTCATAATTTAATAAGAAGCTTACAATATTAATCTCACAAGATTTATTAATAATATATCTGAAGCTTGTTAAACATTACTGTCAATATTATTATTGATAGTAATGTTTACTATAATGATTACTATAATGATAACATTGTTACTATAATGATAACAATGTTTACTATAATGATAACATTACTATCAATATTAGTATTATTACTATCAATATTATTATTATACCATAATGAAATTTGATTCATTATATGAACAAATAAATTTGGAGATTATTTATTCAAAGTAAAAAGTTTATTTTCCTTATTTCTATAGAAATATTGAAAATAAATTCTCTATTGACATTCAAAAATTCTAAAATATTTTACAAAAATTTTTTTACACTTATTACTAATTTTTGTTTGCTGCGCTTTTTAAATTATTGATTTATTCTGACATAACTCTATAAGTAGAAGAATAAAATTAAAATAAATGAAGGATATAAAAAATGGTTTGCCTATAGAAGTTATTATCACGAATAAGGAGATTTTTGGTTGAATAAAACGAGATAAATATTTAATATATAAATTCCTGCATTTGTATATGCAAATCGAACTAATGTATACAATTTCAAAATTAAAAACGGGAAAATTTCATTTACTTACGAGTAGATAAAAGCGAGAATGCTGAAATAACTCATTTTAAAATAAACATTCTATTTTAAGAAAAATTAGTTATCCGCACTTCAAAAAATATAAAAAAGCTGAAATTTCTTTGTCGCGGAAAAAATTATCTCTTAAAACAGCGGTGCATAACCTTGTGCTCGTGAGCACAAGTATGCTCGCCGATGGCTTCGTATGTGCGCGCCAGCCCGATTAACCCCTTAACTGTGACATATATTTCATAAAAATGGACCAAAAATGGAAAATTTTTTGACTGTTTTTTATTATTTATATTATTATAAGAGTTAGAAAAAATGCTTTTTTACTACAAAAATAAAGTTTTAAATACAATAACTACAATAATTTTTACACATACACATAAAACATTGATTACAGATACATGTTATTCATATTGAGCAAATTAAACGAAATTTTGAAGCTAAATATAACTAGTATAATATAAAAACACAACAATATGGTTTTCAATACATAAATTTTACAAATCTTTTACAGTATGGTGTACCCAAAACAAGGTACTGTTCAAAGGCCCATATATTGCGATGTTTACAATAAACTCTTGTCTCATGCCTTATTCTCTTCCCTTGTTCATCGGTTTTACGACAGCATATAAAACACTGCCTGGTTGGAGTAAATTTTTTCCCATTGATGGGATGTGTTCTGGAAAGTGTTGACCTGTGAGGCGCAGTACGCTTACACTAAGACTGGTAGTCCTGGTAGTTGAACATTTGGTTTATTTAGTTCAACAATTGATTTTCTGAAATTCATATTTTTCGAACCTCCTGCTGAAGTATGCAAAATAAAGTAGTTATTTATATAACGCCTGTTGTAGGAAATGGAAAAATATTTTCTAGTAATATTTTTTACCTCTGTTTCTAGCAACCGGGAAGTCTGTAAGATGTTGATCGACTTTATCATCACTTACCATAGTGTTGTTGTAGTCATGGACTACCTTCAGAACCAAAGTTTGAATTGGTAAAAAACTAGGACCACTTGTGTCATTTATTAGGAAAATAGGGAATTAAGTATCCTAAAGTAGAAACGAACTCAGCTCGGACTTCAAAAAATAGAAACGTTAATTTTTCTTCTGCCCGAACTGAGTTCGGGTATCACAATTACTGCACGCAGTAATTGTAATTACAGTCCGAACTGAATTCGGGCGACACTGGCAAGGGGTTAAGCACTATGAAAAAAAAATATTTCAAAAATAACCATTCATTTAGATTTCTTGATTGTTAAAATATAGCATGCACTTAAGTCATAAGAAATATCCTTTCAAACCCATTTGCCGAACTTAATATTTCAGATATATCACAAAAGATTGAAAATATATTTAATAAAAAAGCTGTTATGGAAATGAAAATTAAAGTTTTTCAGTCAGATTTCCAGATAGAAGCAAGGTTTCCGCAAAGGGATTTTTGGACCTTCGTTGATGAGAGAAAATATCCCCATTTGAAAGAAGTTTTTCTGAGACAGTTTTCCTGCTTTGGATCTACTTACCTTTGAGATATTGGATTTTTGAAAAAAGAAACATTTAAAGACAAAATGTAGATCTAAAATTACAAATAAACACTTGAATTACTAAGAGTTTGGTTTTAACAACATATGTACCGAAATACAATAAGCTGGTTGAAGACAGGCGCAATACCAGCCTTCACATTAATTATCAGGTAATTTTTTACATTAAATATGACTTTTATTGTATACTTAATAATAAATCATATCACAGTTTAACTATAAATTTCTGTATTACTGTCCCATTATTTATCATTAAATGGTTATATTTTATAAGTTTTATAATTTGATTACTTCAAATAGGTTTTTATATTGTTAAATTAAAAAATAAAATTACTACTATTTCAATAATGTATTTATATTGAAGTTTGTGATAACAATAAGTTTTTTCAAACTCAAAGTAAACAATTTTTAAAAAGGAAATTTTTTTTATATTTCTCTCAAAAAAAAGTTATAAAAAAAAATTCAATCATGAAACAACTGTTAAGTTATTTTAAATGAAAAAATACTTATCTTTAAATTCAAATAAATTAAATCGAGTTTTTTTTCGTGTATTTAAAGGTATAAAACTTCTCAAGTGTAAATACACGCAAAAAAGAAAATTAAATGAAAAACAGCGCCCTCTATTGGTGACCAAAGAGCATCTTGTATGCAGCTTGCTTTCAATTTTTTTAGTTCAAAATGTGTTCGCGATTGGCGAAAGGTTGGGCACCACTGTCTCAAAAAAAATCATATTCCGTAGTCCATTCACGCAAAAACTATAAAAACATTCTATATCACACTAAATTAAAATCTCAATGAATATTTACACAAAAAACATTCAGTTTATACATATGTGATGGCCATAATTCGACTTTTACTTTCCGTAAATTTAAGGTTAAATTCTTGAATTTGGAAAGCAGTTTTATATGACCAAAGAGGAAGGATGAAAATTTGCAAATTGAAATTTGAGATATAACTTTGTCGTAGAGTATAAATTAATAATCAAAAAAATAATTTATATTTATATAATTATTTAGAAATATTCTCTGTGCGAAGAAGTAATATTTCTCACATATGTCTAATTGGCTATTGCTACGAAAGCTATTTAATGGCTTGGAGTTGCATGAAGTTAGTCGTAGATACTGACTTGAATATGAAATATTTTTGTAAACACATGAAACAACTTAGCTAATAGGTTTGAATTGTAGTAAGAAATAGGTAATGGTCAGTGCAAAGTATGTTCGTTCCCTCTGTTAATAATGCTGATTTTTTTTTTCTCTTTTCAAAAAATACTAAAGTAGAGAGTATAGCTAAAAAATCATAAAAACTGATTTAAATGATTGCATAGCATATCCAGCTGATAGAATTGTGTATTTAAGAAAATTAATGTAACTCAAAATGCATTTTTTTGTAACATTTAACATCATCTTTTTACGTGTGCACAAATTTATAAAATGAAAAGAAATTCGTTTCCCTGAATGTGATATGATATAAAATTCTTCAAATTAATGCAAATAAAAGCTGTTGAAAAACTGGGTACTTTTCAGTCTTAACGCACCACGTAGCGAGCAGCCAAAAATGTCCTAAAGATTTTAATATTCTTTCACACATTGAGGATGAAAACCCGTAAAATTCCCATGCTGCCACCCGACAGATATACATACTTACATAGCGGTGGAGGTGAGCCCCAAACTGTAACCTTTAGGTTAACCGTTAACGGGTTTGGAATACTCGCCCATCACCAAGTGCCTCGTAGTTTTGAATCACAGTCAGGTGACGAGTGTCACACCTGAGCTGTGACCTTCCTCTCCACATCCACGCCGCACCAGCGGAAGGACTTTGGACGTCATAGGGGAAAACACGACATTCATCTCATATCGTTCAACAGTGGCTGGGGTCAAATCTGAGACCTTCCGCTCTAAAGGAACTGTCGTGGCAGGTCATTTTAATGCATACCGTGTAACGGTCTTCTGCAAGAATTTTTCATAGGTAATGAACAATAATTGCTGATAACAAGGATGGAAATTTGGAAAACTCTTATGTATTCACTTCTACTGAAGAGAAAAGCAGAGGACAGAAATGCAACATCCATATCCGGTTCTTCAACAGCGAACTCAGACCCTTTCTCTCTGAAGAACGCTGTAATATCACTAGGCAATAAAGAGGCATAACGTTCTTGGTTAAAAAAAAACACTCCAATCATTAGTTTTTAAATTTATATTCTAAATTCAAAAATCTGTGTTCGTAAGAATACCTTTTGCTCAAATCACCTTAAAATTAATTCCTTCAACTCTTTTGTAAGTACACTTCTGGCCACCCAAATTCCAACACCTAGAAAGACAAGAAATATTTCAACAAAATTTATTTTGTAGATAACATGTAGACCAGGTATCAAATGATTAATTTTATAGACTTCTGTGAAGTGCGGTTCCTGCCAAAATCAGTAGCTAGAGTAGCCGCCATTGTTGGAGATCACCGTTGCCACACATTTCGGTTTTGATTCAAAGAGACATTGGATGTGTTCTTCAGACACAGCAGACCAAGCAGCTTTTCCACGTAACCAAAGATGGTTTGGTGTGGCAACTGGAGATATAATGTGGGTCCATCGTTGAGCAACCATAGACTACATGTTTTCTATCCGGGAGCTACATGTTTTCTATCCTATGAAAAATCCGGAGAGCGAGATGGCCAGGGAAGCAATTCAATATGGCAATTGACGAAGAACCCTTGGGCAATTCATCCCACGTGTGGTTGCGTATTATTCTGTTGAAATATGGCTGTGGGCAAGCCCTGAAGTAAAGGAAGGACAACTGTCTCCAACACCTCGTAGATGTTGCGCTGGCTGTTTAAAATACCGGCAATTCGTATTAGAGGAGTGTGAGTGTGATATCCAATACCGCTTCATACCATAACACCCGATGTAGAACAAGTGTAGCGGTGCATAACGCTGCTGTTCAGCATCCTCTCTCCACTATGTCTCCAGACTCGAATGCAACCATCGCAGTGTTGCAGACAGAAGCGTGACTCGTCAATGAAGACAATTTCTCTCTCTCTCTCATTCCATTCTGCTATCCACATCTTTATTTCATCTCACCAATGGTTGTGGAGACGTCTGTGGTTCTGCGTCAAGGATAGACGAAGCAATGGACGTCTTGCGGACAGACCACTTAACTGTAAACGGACCACTCTGTTGTCGACTGGTACACGCAGGCATTGGAGGATGCGTTACAAACTGAATGTGCTGTGCTATGGTTCGTGATGTAGCTGAGCGATCCATCACTATCATAAGCGCAATTTGCCAATGTCATCACGTTAAGTGGTGCATTGAAGTGGATGCGATCGAACACATTGGTCCGTCGTATCTTCCTGCATTCAACGATTACATATCTGCATTACAGTTGTTTGGTTTCGTCCAACACGACTACCGATTTCTCTGAAAGATAAACCACAATCTCGGTAGACCACTATCCTTCCTCTGTCGAACTCGGATACTTGATCAAAATATGATCGCTATTTGCCACAAGGCATAATTAATTGTTTCTTGAAAAGAACCACAAGAAAAACACAATTGCTGAACATGAAATATAAGAAATCTTCAATCCTTAAATAGCGCTTTGAAGTTGCGCCACAGGCGCGCTTGCTGCGCATCTGCGCTGAAATTCTAGTCATTTGCATATCTCACCTTCGCTAATGCAAGCTGTAAATTTCATGATATTTGCGTGCTTTCTTTGGAGTGTTGCATTTACGTTGACCATCAGTATATTAATACCATTTATGAACTTCAATAATCTTATTTATCCATTCATTTGTTAGAGTCTATATGATGATTTTGAATGAATTCTTTTCATTTAATTAGAAACATTTTCACGAAAACAACTTTTATTAATAAACTGAAATAAGGAATTGCTTTCTATAAAAAACGGCTGCTGCAATTTGAACAGTTTTTATTAAATGTATCAGACAACTTTGTGAATATAAATGAACACATTGGGTTTATGAAAATATAATTTTTTTTTAGTTTAAATAAATTCAACCTCTATAAATTTCTAGATATTAGAATGTATTTGCACAAACGGTGGCTTTCCAGATATTTTTAAATATAGTTTGTAAATAATACATACACTGTTAAGAAATATAATTCACTATTTAATAAAAAATAATAATCATTAGTAAAATCTAAGAAGACATTATTTAAGTATATTAAAATTTGCATAGTATTTTATCACCAATGAAATGCCCGAAATAAGTTAAATTATTCAACATATTTGAATAATTGAAATAAAAAAATACGAGTAAAAATAAAAATATTCATCTAAAATATTGTCAATTTGATCACCAAAATGTTTTTGAAAAATTTGAAAAAATAAATATTCAAATCAAAAGAACAACTCACTTTTTTGCAATGGCGGGCACAAGAAGGTTGAATCCTATGCCACAGAGATTATAACTCATTTGTTGTTACCTAGCGGGCACCTGTGAACCAAGTCACGGAGGTGAGTAGCGTTACCCTAGCCATACCGCCACAAACCCCTTTATAGGCGGGCCACATTCATACAACATCACAGAAGAAAGGACAGAGAAACAAAGAGAGAACAGAGAAGGAAAGAAACATACATGCCCGAACCGGGATTCGAACCCGGGACCAACAGCTCAGGAACTCTAACCACTCAGTCAATAAGTCGGCAAAGAACATATCATAGAATCAAACAAAACTTAAATTATTTATGAACTTGTATTTAATTACGCGGAAGCTTGTGGGGGGGAACTAAGTTGTTGATTTATGTTCAGTAAGTTATAAAATGAGTCTCTTTCCGTTATACAGTTCAGCTTATAAATGTTAATGAATTTAAAACCCTAATATACATTTATACACAGTCCAGTCACAATATTGTAACCAACACGTACTTTCGTCATTGATGTTAAATAATCAATCACAGAAACCAGGTCGTAGCACAATGTAGTTGATTGTATATAAAGGGTGTGTAAGGTTTTCGAAAAACATTTCAATCGTTGGCGTAGTGCAGAAGTGATTTATCAGACTTTCAAAAAGGTATAATCATTGGCTTTTGGGCTATAAGTGGAAACACAGCCAAGACGACTAAATTTGTGAATTGTTCCTTTGCCGCCATGGTTAAAATATACCGTGCATAGGAAAATGGAACTATTTAAAATCAGCGACGTGGGAAATGTGGTGTACTACGGGTCATAGATAATAAAGGTGAACGATGGCTGCGGAAATCCATTCGGGCAAATAAATCTGCTGCCGTTGAGCAATTACCTCACAGATGAACTAATGGGCTACCAACAGTATCTCTCAAACTACTATTTAGCTGAGTCTGGGCCTCCGAAACAAACGCCCTGTTCATGTACCTAAGCTGACTGCTGTTTATCGGCGACAAAGGCTGGAATTTACACGCGAGTACCTTGATTGGACATTCATTGAGTGGCAACAGGTAACATTTTCCGATGAATCACGTTTTAAGCTCCACCGGATAATTGTACGTTGGTGCATACGATATGAAACCTCTGAAAGCAAACACCCTGCAACCACTCCCGGAACGGTCCAGGCTAGAGATTGGAGCATTATGGCCTGGGGAATGTTTTCCTGTCATTCTCTGAGTTCACTCATCATTGTGAAACTCATGATGGATCATACAAGTATGCATCTGTCCAGTGGGCCATATCTACCACTATATGCGCATTGTTTTTACTCCAGATGATGGCTTTTACTGGAAAAGCAATGCGAGGTGTCATACAGCTGGCAGAGTACGTGGATTGTCGAAAAGCACCAAGAGGAATTCGGCGTTTTCCTTTGCCAAGCAAACTTACCTGCCTTAACTCCAATTGAGGGTCTATGAGACGATCTCTATCGGGTTGTTCGTGGTATAGACCCTCACCTGAGTAATCTAGTGCAGCTGGCCACAGCACTGGAGTCAACATGTTGTATAATGGCTTAACAACCTCACTGCGAAAACACTCCTGAGCTGGAGTGACATGTCTTAACACCTTCCCTGTGAACACCTTTATTTACCTAATTGACTCTTTTCCTGTAGGTGTCGCAGCAGTCCAGTTTGGAAAAGGGGGTATAATGGCTTTTAATAGGTAATGTGTGTGTGTGTGTGTTAGAGAGCGATTTTATCCTTTATTCCGTTAATTTTTAATTAGTATGTGGGGGCGTTTTAGAGAAAATTTTAATGTTATTCTATTATATTTGTTTGATGTATCAAATATAGATATTTATCACGAAATACTAAGTAAATCTAATTTTTCAATAAATTATAGGATATCAATTACCATCGAAAATAATATAACGAAACATTTGAATAAGTCTAATTTTGAAATTTGCAATAAAGGTGAAATAAAAAATTGTGATTTTATTATTATATCAAAACAATTATATTGTTGGAAGCAGAATACATATGAATTGAATTTCGTAAGTCATATTGAAGACACGGAGGTACCTGTTAATATTGTTTGTCTATTAGCATAGCATTTTCTTCCTAGTACTATTATAATAAAACTACTTTTCGATATTTTATTAGTATATTTAAAATGCATCATAGAAGTCAGTAAAAAATTTTTAATTAGACCTTTCTACACCAAAGTTTTTATAATATTAATAAAATGGGCTTCCAGTGAAATTAAATTTTTTATTAATATTTTAACATTAATATAAAAACACAGTTTGAAATCGTAATCATGAAAGTATTTGAGTATTTTGCTGTTTTCATCGCTACATCTTTGCATATGCAATTACGCAAAAATCTTTTCGACAAATTTGAACACAAAATTGATTTTCGAATTTTTTCTACAAAGAACTTTTCACAAAAAATTTAAAGGGTGTATAATAATCAAATTAAAAATCTAATAACGTAATTCACTTTGCTAGTTAATGCAATAAAGGGATATTTGCTATATTCTTTTTTGAGGTAATACAATAAAGTTTTTTTTAATTTCTATAATCAAAATAATGATATGAAATGCTTTTAAAAATGAAAATAATTAAAATTTTCAACACAACTTTCCACATTGTTTAGAATACAGAATATCCTTTCTCTTCCTTTTATTATGATGCAGACTCGTGCAAATGTAAGCTAAAAATGAATAAAATTACTTACACCACCAACTACATCAAATTTCATATAACTAGGAAAAAACTTAAATGAAAAATTTATTTGTTTATAGTGATATAAAAAAAGATTTTTCTTCATTGAAATTTATTATGCATTGAATATATATATATAAAATATATATATATATATATATATATATATATATATATATATATATATATATATATATATATATATATATATATATATATATATATAACCTTGAATTAGCCACTATAACATTATAACAAAACTATTATCTAAAAATTTTTGCGTTTCACATTTCCATGTAGTCTTATGAGTTTATTCATAAATGAAACTGATGCTATCTAATATTTATAGCTAATTTAACTCCCAGTAGATGCTTGTTATAGAGAGAAACTTAGCTTCATTAAAAAGATAAGGCATATCCTCTTTGCGACTTATTTTTCAACGATGTAATTTCAAAATTTTCCCTTCCTTTTCCCAGCAGGGCAGCAATTATTCATTCGATAGCTTTATTCGCGTATAAAATCTTTTGTAAGTTTAGAATAATAATACTTTAAGGGTATAAAACTCTATCTTATCTTTAAAGGAAAAAGGCAGTTTTTCACGATTTTAAAAATGTTTAAATATTTTTCAAATTCTGAGGACTGTTAAATAATTGAGATATATATACCCTTACTCAAAGTTATATAAGAAATTAGAAAGAAATAACTTACATCCTAGACTTTATATATATTTGTATTTATATATATTTTATTTACATAACATACAAATTGATTTTGTCTTTACTATTCAAATACTTTTTATGATTTTATTACAGTTGCAATTTATAATTACAGTTGCAATAATAAATTACAGTAACAATTAATAATTTTGTTGATATATTTTTAAGCAACAATATATCAACAAAATATTGTTGCTTAAAAATATGTCAACTAATTCATGGCGGAAATATTCTTTAACTGTATTTCAACAATATTGATGTTTTTATTGAAATAACTTTAATATAAAGGGACTACATGACAAAAATTAATTAATGGGAATTTTCAAATATATATACAGTAAGACCCCGCTTAACGCGGGGGATACATTCCATCAAAGTAGAGCGTAATGCGAAACAGCGCTAAACGAGGCTATCTTTACATGTAAATATTGGGGTTAGGGGAAGATGGCTAGGAAATTGGTTAGGTATTAAATTTAAAATGTATGTTTTTTTAATAAAAATAAAACCAAACATTTATTTCTTAAAGCCCAAATTAATACCACATTATTATTTCTTGCAAAAATAAAAACAAAATATAAATAACAAAACGAATATTCTTAAAAAAAAACAAATAAAATTCTAAGTCAGTCATATTTAGTTAGCCTTCCGCGTTTTCAGTGTTCTGCCTTTTTGTGACAAAAGCATCTAATGTTGTTTGCCTTTTTCTTTTGCGTTGTTCTCTTAAATGTTCTTCATAAACGGATAGAGCATCTTTAACACCACGCCTTACTTTTGAGCTCCTGTCAAAATTCGGATAAATTTCAATGAATTTATCCATTATTTCAGTAATGGTAGACAAACTCCTTTTTACAAACGCCATCGAAAGTTCTTTTTGCTCTTCTTTTGAATCACTGCTGTCAACATTGTTTTCTTCTTGTTCAGTTAATTCCTTGAGCTCATCATTAGAAAGACTAGCCGCTGCTTCTAGAATTATTTCTTCGACATCTTCCACATTTACCCCTTCAAAACCGGTTTGCTTCGTTAATTTCACTATCTCTTCCACTATTTCATCCACATCAACAGAGTGTCCAACGTCATCGCTCTTACTTAAATCCGACCAAATATTCTTCCATACTCCTTTCAAAGATCTTTCTGTTACCTCATTCCAAGAAAGGCCTGTGTTTTCTACAGCATCCACGATGTTGTAGTTTTTCCAAAATTCTCTTATGGACTGGTTCTCTTCTCCGTCTGTTTTTTCAAACATTTTCTTAAAGGTTCGCCGCAAGTAATAAGCCTTAAAATTTGATATAACGCCTTGGTCCATTGGTTGAACTAAGGCAGTTGTGTTAGGCGGCAAGAAAACCACTTCGACTGGAATGCATGTTGTTAAGTCTGATAAATTTGTTGGGTGGCTTGGAGCATTATCAATTAACAGAAGTGCTTTTTGTTCAAGTTTTTCATTTCGCAATAACGTTTAACAGACATGCAGAAATGTTCAGTGAACCAATCCTGGAAAATTTTCGCAGTTATCCATGGTTTTTTATTAGACTCCCAAATTACAGGTAAAGTTGATTTAGATATGCCTTTCATCACTCTAGGGTTTTTGGAATGGTAAATTAGTAATGGTTTTAATTTAAAATCTCCGCTTGCGTTAACACCTAGTAGAAAGGTTAAGCGATCTTTTGCAACTTTAAATCCTGGTGCCCGTTTCCCTTCACGGGATAGAAATGTTCGTTTCGGCATTCTTTTCCAAAACAAGCCTGTTTCATCAACATTAAAAACCAATTCTGGAGGATAGTTTCCTTCTTCAATTATTTTTTTAATATCGCTGGAAATTCAGCCGCCGCTTTTGTATCACCACTTGCTGCTTCTCCTGTAATCTTTATGTTGTGAAGGTTATTTCGATGTTTAAATCTAATAAACCATCCTCTACTAGCAACGAAAATTTCACTTGTGTCAATTGTCTCAGCCTGAATGTAATTAAAAATTCTTCTAGCTTTTTCCATTATGATAGATTGGCTTAATGGCATATTGCGGTCAATTTCGTCGTCAATCCATATAGACAGCCGCTTTTCCATTTCCTCTATGATATTATTTCTAGAACGGGTAATTCTAGTTTCAGAGTTTAACGTAGTTGTAGTTACCGATGACAGTATTTTTTCTTTATTCTTCATGATGGTCCTTATTGTTGAAGTTGGCAATTTCAATGAAGCACTAATTAGAGTTTGATATTCACCAGAATCTAATCTTCTAATCACTTCCATTTTAGTTTTGAGTGAAATGCTTTTTCTGGTTGCTTTCTTTTCTTTTTCATTATCACCCATAGTAAATACTAAAGATCAAAATATTTGACACTGTAATATAGTATTAAACATGTTACGTATTGTTCAGGACACACATAACGGACACACATAATTAATACTTACTTACAATAATGTCAACAAATGTTTCCAATAATAAAAATATGTCTGTACAATACCGCACCAAACAAGAAACACAAGTTCGGATATGTATTTGAAACCTATCGCTGCATAATATTTCGGGGAATACCCGTATGCTGCAAGCGATTTCGTGGAATCCCCGGGTTGAAATAAAAGAGCGCTAAACCGAAACAGCGCTAAACGAAACAGCGTTAAGCGGGGTCTTACTGTATATATATATATATATATATATATATGTGTGTGTGTGTGTGTGTGTGTGTGTGTGTGTGTGTGTGTGTGTGTGTGTGTGTGTGTGTGTGTGTGTGTGTGTGTGTGTGTGTGTGTGTGTGTGTGTGTGTGTGCACACTGAAGTTTTTAATTTTGATATTTATTGCTACAATACGTCGAATTTTTAAAATATATGTACTTGCAATTCATTACAATAATTTACAAAATTTCAGATATTATTATGCACATATTATATCAGTATCTATTTTACTTTTATATAAACAGCTATCTCTAATTAATTTCTTAAAAATTCTTATTTCATACTTTGAGAAAAAATTAGAAAACAATAATAAATGCTTCTACGAGATTTTTCATTGTCTGCCTACCATAAGATGAGCTACTGCAAAGAAGTCTAGTTAATAGTAGTTTCTATAGTAACAGATACATTTTAAATAGGGATTAAGTATGTTATACATTTATGCTATTAAGGATATTAAATTATACTTTTTTCCTCAAAGCTTTCAGTAACCAAAGTTAGAGTTTTTTCTTAGTTCCTCTGCCCTAAATTTGAGCGAGTCTAGTTTCCATAGCAACAAACAGGCACAGACTAATTGGCAAGGTTTATTCTCGTATCAGATTGAAATTTAAAATTTACAATAGTAAAAGTGTCACACGAGGTTTATGTGTGTCCTGAACAATACGTAAATGTAAATAATACGCAATATTGGCTACAATATCGAAGACACTAAGGACTTGCAAGTTATCAAATATGTTGTTGTGGATGTTAGTTATGACACTTGGACAAGTTAAGCTCGCTATGCCGTTATCTATGTGAATTTAAGTCAGTAGGGTGCGTCCTTCGTTTAACCAGAGCCCCACGAAGGTGAAAGTATGACTTTGTTCTACGCCTGATTGATAGATGGCACCACCAGAGGATCCACTCCCTCAATTTTGACTTTGATCGGGAGACGGAGGAAATTTTTCTCCTGGTTGTTATACCCATGGTAACTGCTCAACGACCGACCACATGACTTTTGACTCCACAGATTTAACGAGCATGTAAATCGCATGTACTGGGTGGGTCTTTGGCGGCATTGGGAATCGAACGCCTCCTTACTGGAAGGCTGTTATCTTAAACCAAACGTGTATACCTGCATATCATATACTTATTTCGTGGACTCCAGGGTGGGTTTACAAGAACGCATATCAGTATTTCTCAGAATGCTAATTGAAGATTTCATCTTATCCCTCTTCTCTTGTTTTGTTGTTGTTGTTGTTGCTTATCCCCGACTGGCGTGACAGTACCCCATGAATCCAAAAATAGTCAGTCTCTCAAGCACCACCTCCGGTCTCAACTCCATGTCCCCTCTCTCACACCCAATGCACTCAAAAATATGAGATGGGGAGGCTTGTACCACTCGACATTTGGGACACAGAGGGTAGACTTTGGTACCAGAGACGTGTCTCTGAGCAAGCAGGTGGCCACTTCGCAGTCTTGCATCTCTTGTGTTTACCCACTAGTGCGGAACCAGGATGTTTGCAGGTGTACCATTCGTAGGTAGGAATGGTATCCCTAAAAGTAGCATTGATAGCCATCCTAACTCTAGAGATCAGTTCTGAGGACGACAAACAGTCTCCAATGATGATATCCTGTAGGCTTCCATCCTTGGCTAACTGATCCGCAACTTCGTTCCCATACACATTAACATGAGATGGCACCCACTTCTTCTTGTTTTAAAAGTAGTAATATAGTGCTTGTTTCTTAAATATGTCATGTCGATTTCTATGGAAATCGCAGTGTGTCGACTACTATTCTCATAGAAATCGACACACAATGTGACTCTTAAAGTGTACATTTATACTTCAAATGAATTCACAGTAAATCTTTATTATTTTGTCATAATGTATGCATGTGTTATACCTCAGCAAGATTCTGGATTCATTATGTCTATCAAGATTGTGACTTAGTATGTGAATATTATGTCTTTCGATTGAGATTCTTTGTATCACAAACTTATGAAAATCCTATATTAATTCAATTTTGTTACTTTAAAGAAAATTAAACTTATATGACATAAATGTGTACTACGTTTGAAACATTCTTTTATTTATTTATTTATTTATTTGTTTGTTTTAAGTACATCTACCATCAATCATGATAAAATTTGGTGGTGAGATAAAAGTCGATCACTTTGAATGATAAAGTTCGCCATGTAAACATAGGTGCAGTTTTTTTATGAAAATTTTCAAATTAAAAATTAATATATAAAAAAATTTGATTAAAAATTTTCGTAACCATATTTATAACTATCTCATGAATTAAAAACAAATAAAAATAGAACAATTTATTTTATATAAAACTTATGATATATTACTGTATCCTATTTTCTAATCAGGGGCGTTATTCATAGAATTTTAAATAAGAAAAACTTCTATTGTATGTATTCTATTCCCATGAATTCATATGTTGTGTGCATGTGTTATTAAAAAATTACCAAATAAAGATGAAAATATGAATATTTATTAATGTATTATACAATTTGAGCCATTTGATATATTTAAAATAATTATAATACCTATATAAAAGAAATTCATTTTTATTGCAAAACAAAAACTAAAATCTGATTTTAAATTCATATCATAATAACTCTCTTTGAATATAATTAATTGGATTAAAAAATAATAATCCAATTTGAAAATATATTATTTAATGGAGATACATTTTTCAATAAATAATTTCAGTTGTTCCAGCTTGCTTCAAAATATAGGTATTATATTATTTTAGTTATACATGCTTTTAAAAAATTAATTTGTTAAGTTGTTTTAGTATAATTACTTAGAAACCATTTGAAAAATAAATTGGGATTTTTGGAAGATTTAAGACTGACACATGCTTCTTTGTTAGACTACATACACATTGATGACTCTTTTATCATATATTGTGTGCTTTTGTCATGTACTTTACAATGGAAATTAAAAAAACTTTTAAAGTTTTTAATGAATTTTTCACACTTTTAATTAATTTTTTGATTGATCACTCGATCAATTATTTTAATATAATATGACTAGGAAAATTATGAGTTGTTTCTACGAAAAAATAAAATTTTAAAAAAAATTCCAATTTAATATAAATTTTAATATTGAAAATACATTTACTTTGAATAATTCTACTAACAGTTTGATACTTTATTGAATTTGTTTTATGTAAATGTCTCTAACTTACAAAAAATGTGATGAAATATTGTTAACTTCTCAGTTATTGAAGGTGTTACTATATGCATCAAACTTCACTTTTAATCAATTTATCCATTAACCTTGAAAATGATAACATGTTTACACCGCTAATAA
This sequence comes from Latrodectus hesperus, assembly GCA_037975125.1. Classification (NCBI taxonomy): domain Eukaryota; kingdom Metazoa; phylum Arthropoda; class Arachnida; order Araneae; family Theridiidae; genus Latrodectus; species Latrodectus hesperus. The sequence continues at coordinate 22,053,734 of CM075852.1, forward strand.
TTAATCATCGCGAATCCACACAAATTAAGTTGGAGCTTATAAAACTAATCTCACATGATTTATTAACAATACATGAAACTTGTTAAATATTACTTAACATAATTATAATACTGTAATAATCTTTGAATCAAAATATAGACAAGTAAAGATGAAGATTAATTTCTTTATATATTTTATTGAATTAAAAGTTTATTTTATTTATATTGAAAAACATTAAATATTTCTATATTTTGAAATAAATAATTTAAAATGGAATTTTAATACATATTTCAAAAGAATTTTTTATATGTATTTTATAGATATATATGCTTTTCTTTAGGAAAATCATCTTTTATTTAATTCAAAAATAAGTGTACATATTTTTACTTTGATTCTTTATTTCTTCTGCCGAGCTGGCAGCCGAATGGTTAGCGCTCTTGCTTTCGGTTCAACCGTTCGTGCGTTCGAATCTCACCTTGGGCAAGGATGTTTATAGTGGTTCAGAATCCACATTGAACCGTAGGTCCCGGTCTAATTAGCACACGTGAGCAAAAAATCACCGTTGAGCGACAAACAAAACCTTTATTTTTTCTTACCATTTTTTGTTTAAATTTATATAGTTTTAAGCTTTAAATAAATGTTAGATACTATGTGTTTTTTCTATTCAAAATATTATAATATATTTTTCACAGTTGTTCAGAATACGTGTGTTCCCAGAATAGTAAAAAATAAATTGTCGATAATAATTTATCTAAAACCAAAATGTATGGTTAAAATGTAAATAAATTCAAAGCCATTTTGTAAATAGCATATTCCGTTTCAGTCTTTAAAATGTGAGCAAAGAACTCTGTTATTTCAATTGAAAAATTCGGTACTAAAATTATTAAAATTATTTTAATCCTGTAAATGATTTATTTTTGTTTTCACGCACTAGTATGGTTAATTTGATCTATGTTTACTATGAATTTTAATGTTATGATATTAATCTAGCAGAACACAATGAATGCCAACCAACTTGTCTAGTGGTCAGCGTTCCTGACTACGGATAAGGAAGTCCTGGGTTCGAATCCCGGTTCGGGCATGGATGTACTTTCTCTCTCTATCTATCCTGTCTTTGTCCTTTCCTTGTATGAATGAGGTGTGAATGGTTGCTTATCCTATAAATGGGTCTCTATGGCATGTGTGTACTGAGGAAGTCGGACTCCACACCAAAATATGGTTCAGTTGGAAAAGTGGAACAGCGCACCCCATATTGCCAGCCTGGCTGGCATACAACAACAACAATAGATATATTATAAAATGTATTTCAAGATACAAAACACTTCTTTAGCAGTAACGTTTTTAATATATTATAAAATATACTATAATTAGCTCAACAAATAAACCACAAATATTTTAAATTATTGATTCTTAAATTCATCTTAAAATAGAATTAATTATTATCAATATGCTATTTTTCCAGTTGTACTATTTCTCTTTGAAGTTATTTCTTTTCTATTATATATATAAACATAATACATTCAAAAACATTTCTTAATAATTACTTTGTTACCTCACATTTATGCAACACAGTAAGAACTTTTTTCTAAATAATTATATTTAAATTTAAAATGGTTTGTTATTTACTTAACGGTCATTTTTTTGCACATGAGTTCCAGTTATTAACTTAAAAATGGTTTTTAATACCTGGGGCAGATTAACATCCTTGAATTTATTAGTTTACAAGATTATTGCTAAACATATTTTATGTTATTTGCAATTATGATATTTCAATTAATAATTTCCAAATTCATTTGATTGGATAATACTTTTAATTTTTTACTTTCTCTCTCTATCTATCCTGTCTTTGTCCTTTCCTTGTATGAATGACGTGTGAATGGTTTCCTACACTATAAACGGGTACCTATGGCATGTGTGTACTGAGGAAGTCGGACTCCACACCAAAATAGGGTTCAGTTGCAAAAGTGAAGCAGCGCACCCCACGTTTCCAGCCTAGCTGGCACACGACAATGAATGAATGAATAAGAAATCAAGTATGTGTATTAAACTTAAAAGTTATTCTGAAGAAGAGTGATTCCTTTTATTGTGTAAAATGGATTAAATGCTTCTTATATAAAGTATAATGCTTGAATATAAAAATTGATCAAATGCAAACAGGCTCAAAATAAACGAGTGAAATAATTCAGTTATTTTCAAACAACTGAAACGGGCATTATGTTTCAACCAATTATTTACAGTAAAATTGATATGAGTTATCTAAAAAAATTCTTTTAAAAAGCTAAAGTATTTTTTTCTAAACATAAAATTGTGTCTTAAATTTTAAAATTTCATCATTGATTTACAGAGTGATGCTCAAAAAAGTTTACATTATTCTAAATTAGATTCTCAAAGAATATTTACAAAGAAAATATAGAGCTTACATATGTAATAATTTGATTTTAAATAAATATGAATTTATTTTCTTAAATATGGGAAAGTAATTAACAAGACTGAGAAACTGAATGAAATTTCATAAATAGTAATATGAGGTATTTTATTTTGAAACATAAATTGATAACGAAATGTGGAATATGAACAAAAGTTCCACATTTATTTATGAATTGTTATTTCAGCAAAGACGAAAGAATTCAAATATTGTGATAAGGTCAGAAATATCCGTCAGAGAAATATTCTTCATGTGAAGAAAACATTTTTTTCCAACGGCGAATACTTGAGGGTTTGACCCTATGCCACAACAAGGCTCATTGGTACTTATTTCTCGTTACCCAGCGGGCACCTGTGAACCATGTCACGGAGGCGAGTAGCGTTACCCGCGCCATACCACCACAAACCCGTTTAAAGGGTGGGCCACATTCATACAACAACAACAACAACAACGAGAAGAGGAGGCCCTGGTCTGTACCTATCGGTTATCAGGTTCCACCCCCTCTTCAAATTAGAGGAATAAACACCTCGCACGAAGTGCCAGGTGCCCGCTGAGATCCAGAACTTGACTACGTAGTTGAGGACTAAAAATGAAAACAATGTTGGACTTTCAAGCCTATATCTGTGACACATGTCAGAGAAAGAGGCTCATTGGAACAAATTACATTTCAGTACATAAGAGAGGAAAAATTTAAAATTAAAGATGAAAACATAAGTAATGTGTAAATTAAAGCAGAGGAGATTAAATAAGTATAAAAGGTGGTTGAGATTACTATTAACCGCAGCATCTATTTTAGTTTAAATTTGGTTAACAAATTTGCATTAAAGTGAAATATTAAAAAAAAAAAAAAAAAAAAAAAACATTTGGTCACATATTACAGGAATAAGATACAATAATTCCATGAAAAAGAAAATCGGCAAAGGTAAACATTAAAGAAAAAAAAAGATAGAGTAGGCGACGAAATAGTTAGATATACTAGAGATAGAGTGAATCATTCATAAAAATTTAACAAGTACAGAATTGACATAACAAGTCTCGTTAATTTGAGAAATCCAGCTTAGAAAAGATATAATGATTCTTACTTATAAGAGAAAAAACATGAAAAACAAAATTCTAGGCTAAATACAGTAAGATATGTAACAGACAATATGAAAAATAAAGCAAAAATTTACAAAATTAAGGAAGTGTGCTGCAATTGTCCTTGCTTTAATCATCATCTGAGAGGTTAAGTTCAGAGTCATTTTGTGTTTGTGATGTGGTTTGTACTGGCGAGGCGCATAAGTCCAGTCCTTTTGTAACCAGCATGGACATAATATTCATCACTCTTTTAACTCTAAATTTATCACCAATAATAAACTTGATGAAAGCGATGTCAGATTGTGAGGAATGGCGAATTAGGTGGAGGCCCACCGTATAGCTACAGTGTTCCACATAATGCAATGCATTACCTTCACTGCCGTTCGCGCAGCTGCAAAGTGGGGTTGAGGCTTTACCGAATCGGTGAAAGTACACTGGGAAGGGTCCATGATTTGTTATAAGAAAGATGATCATTGGATTTGAAATGAGCCTGTTTGTTGTAACATGGGGTATAATACTGTGTGTGAGGCGGCCAGTTAAAGAGCCATCCCAGCTGGTTTGCCATTGATGTTTGAGTCTTTGCTTAAGGAACTGCAGAAGGTGGGTTCGTGGAAGTGGTAGATCGATTTCTAATAAGTTCTCATTCACCGCTGCTTCCTTTGCTCTTTGATCTGCCAGCTCGTTTCCCACATTTCCAGCATGTGCTTTTACCCAGGAGAGACGGATTTGAATAGATGATTGTTGATGGAGTTTGCATTGTATGGCATTGATAAGAGGGGAAGTGTGAGTTGGATTGCGGAGTGCCATTAAGACAGACAAGCTGTCTGTCCAAATGGTGGCTGGTGAGTTTGAGGCATCCAGTACATGATTTAAGGCCGATAATAAGGCCAGTGCTTCAGCCTGAAAGACCGAGTTGTCTGTTCGCAATTTTAACTGTGTTGAGTGTACCTCTGTGTCTCCTTGGAGAACAACAAAGGCAGCTCCCACTGCAGCGTCATGCTTGGAACCATCAGTGTAGTAATGCAGTTCTTCATCTGTGTGAACGATAGGATGCTGGCATGAGGGGATGTTCGGCAAGTTGATAATTCGAGTATTTTTTAGCCTATTGACTGGGTGAACTGTGTCTTTGTGAACAGGCATCTCAAAACTGGTGGATGTAAACCACTGCCCGTCAATTGCAACATTCTTGCGAAGCTGCAGAATTTGAGTTTTGAGTGCTTCTTTTTCAACTACCAAGTGAAGTGGTGGGAGACCTGCGATGGTGGCTAAGGCTGCTGTCGAGGTAGTCTTAAAGCCCCTGGTGATAAGGAGAAGGAAGAACCTTTGGATGTTGTTGAGGAGCTTGATTTTCCTGCTAGTCATTGGAAATGCCCAGGCGGAGCAACCATACGTAATCATTTTTTCTACTATGGCGAGGTAAATTACCTTAGTGATTCTTCCTTTAAGTCCCCATTGCAACCTAATCATTGCTTTCAGTCTTTGTGCGATCAAAATAACTTTAGTTTTAATAGCTCGCAGATGCGGAAGGAATGAGAGCTTAAAATCAATGTCCACACCGAGGTATTTGAGACAGCGGGTATGCTTCAGGCTTTCACCGTTAAGAGTAATTTTGGGATTGGATTTAAGTCTCTTATTCTTTGTGCCGATGATCATAACTCTAGATTTGGGTGAAGAGACAGTAAGTTTAAGCTGTTGACACATTGAAGAGAACAATTGCAATGATTCATTACAATTCTTTTTAATTAATTCTTTTGATTTACCATTAATGACAAGCAGAGTGTCATCAGCGAAGGCAACAATTTCAGTGTGGGTGGGCCATTTTGTAGTAAGGATTTCGTTGTAATAGATGTTCCACAGAATCGGACCACCAATGGATCCCTGGGGACATCCTCTTGTTTGCTCCATGCTGACTAATCCTGAATCGCTAAGTGCCTGAAGTTTACGTTGTTTTAAGAAACTAAAAAGACAGTTTATAATGTTAGGTGGGGCACCAGTTTTGGTAAGAGCATGCATGAGGCCAGGCCACCACAAAGAGTCAAATGCCTGCTGTATATCCAGACTGATAAGGGCGGTATATAAGTCATTGTCCTGATTCAGTTTGATAAGGTCTATTGCTTTGGAGATGGCCTGGTCTGTTGATCTATTTGACCGGAAGCCAAATTGCCTGTCGTGCAGAAAGTTTGTCTGTAAGAGTGAGTGCTTGAGGCGGTCAATCAAAAGCTTCTCTAGGACTTTACCAAATGTGGGCAGAAGACAAATTGGCCGGTATGATGTCGCTAGTTGTGGGTCTTTGTTTTTCTTTCTGAAGAAAATCACCTGCCCTTCTTTGAAGGGTGTAGGGAAGTGAGCATGTTCTAAGCAGATGTTGTAAAAATCAAGCAGGAACGAACGGTTGCAGCGAAAAACCAACTTAACAATAACATTATCCAGGCCATCATTACCAGGTGCCTTTGAGTTGACCAAATTCTGAACAACATGCTGGAGCTCTTGGGGTGTAAACGGTGGATCGGTGGCACCTGTTGGCAGAAGAACGGTGGTTCTGATACTCTGGTGATATGCTGTGTCAGTGCTTTGATCGTCTTGTGGAAAGTTGGTGTTTAAGAGGTCTTGCAGTATGGTCGCTGCTGTTTGATGAGTTGTGGTCTGATTTAATGGTTCGAATTGCGTTGGAATGAAAATTTTATCCGTTGCAATTTTCTGCAGTATACCGAATTCGGTATTGTTTGAACTACAGAAATCCATCCAGCTGGTTGATTTAGCCTTTAAAATTGATCTTTTGTACAACGCGAGATGAGATTTGTAGGCATTGTGCCATTTCTGCTTATCTGTTGAAGTGACACTGGCCTTGATCCGTCTTCGGAGAGCTCTGGTTTTGCTTCTAAGTACTTTCAAAGCAGGCGACCACCATTGAATATTGTAGGTTTTATCAGGGCTTCGTTGTTTAAAAACGTTCTCTGCAGTTTGTTGAACTACTTTAATGAAGTCCCGGGTGAGATTGTCAATGTCATGTTGGGTTCGAGCGTTTTTAAGCAGGGGTTGTAAGCTGTTTAATTGAGGTTTGATGGCGGCCAAAAATTTCTTTTGATTGTTTAAGGATTTGAATCTGCGGTTAAAAGCAACAGAGATTGGTTGGTTGAGACAGAACGTAATATAATTATGGTCGGAACAGCTTATCTCTGAACTTACTGTCCATTCTTGTACAAAATGTAGTATGTTGTCAGTGGCAAGCGTGAGATCTGGCCAGCCAATACCCACAGGGCCTGAGAATGTTGGTGAACTGTTATTGCCATTGATAATATTAAGGGAGTTGCTGGAAATAAAATCCTCTAGTAAAGTACCTCTGCTGTTATTTGAGGAATAGCCCCATATCAAATTATGTGCGTTAAAATCACCACAGATAATTGTGGGTGTGTTTTTATTTTTATTCAGGGTATCTTGTAGCAAGGTTAAGAGGGTTTGGAGAGATTCATAGGGGGAAGCGTATAGAGATATAATAATAAGCGATTGTGATGTTGAGTCAATTTGTATTGCAATGAAATCTTCATGCCTTTTCAATATAATGGGGTTGAGATGTGCTTTGAGGACAATAGCTGCTCTTGGGTTTTTCCTAGATGATGATGAATACAATTTCCATGTAAGAGGAATTCCCCTAATGCTGCCAGAGGTTGCATAGGGTTCTTGGAGGCAGGCAATATCATGGCCATTGGAATTGAAATATGAGACAAATTGAGTTAATGCGGATCTGCTCTTTTGCAAATTTATCTGAAGTAGTTGAAGCTTAGGGAGTTGGAGACTAGCTAGATTTGCAGTCGAGGGCGAAATAGAAGTCATAGAGTAGCTGGGTTACGTGTAAAATTCGAAGTTATTTGTGCAAGAGGGATAAAGTTAAATTAGGCTGATGAGTTAAGCAAATATCTATATGTAGGACAGAGTGGTGAATATGCCTCGTGATCAATAGCTAGATTATCTCCCTTGTTGTTGGCAATGATGCAGTTAACGCATTTAGGACTGGTTGATTTGCATGTATCCTCTTGATGATTGCGAGTGCATTTTGCGCAGTATTTCCTTACTTTGCAAGTCAAACTTGTATGGCCAAATTCTTGACAATTAAAGCACCGTCGTATTATTTTGTATGTGCGAATAAAGGCTTTTTGAAAGCCAAAGTAAATGTGCCTATTAGCCAGTAACATTTTTGCAAGAGGAAGGTCGACTTCTAGCACTATGTGTTGAAGATTAGTTAGAGTGCGGTGAGATTTAATTTCCGTGATCTTTATCTCGCAGTTGGAATTCACCTCAGGGAAGTAATCCATTATTTTGTGCAAGATGTTGTCGTCCGTAATGGTTGTAGGGGCGTTTAGAACAATGATTTTCTTTTTGGGGATCGTTGGTTCTTCTAGATCGAATTTCTCTTCCCTAAGTTTCTTAATCAACTTATTTTTGGAAAGTTTGGAACTACAATGGATTTTGGCCGCTGATTTCCCCCATTTAATATTTTTCGGGCAAACATCACAAGTAAGAGTGCATAATTTTTCTTTTAATGATATGACATTGTTATCTTTTGTGGGTTTTACAATAATTGCTGTTTCCAAGTCTTCCGTGCTTTTTTGTAAGATTGCGCTGTACGATGGTTTTGAAATGCAAGTTGTAGCTGTCGCAGTTTCCCGGACAAGGTCTGTAGTGGCTATCTGCAGATGCTTTATCTGCTTCAGGTTGTTATTCATTATAGTTAGCTGATTTGCGATATAGTCATTGTTAGTGGTTGCTGATGCACGAGTATTAGAGTGTGTTTCATTTACCTTAAGGGCCTGAATTAGGGTATCTGCTGCCTGGCGTAAATGCGCTGGTAGAAAGTATCTAGAGCCTGTTTTCCGCCAAATAATGCTATGCAGCTTGTCCCAGGAGCTGGAAATAGTGTCCTGTATATCTATAGCACAATCTGAATGCGTTAGGTTATTTGGAAGATCCGCTGTGAGACCCGTTGTTGCGTTTGAGTCTGTGTCCACAACTTGACGAGTAAGAGTGGTCCCTGAGTCATCATCGATAGAGCCACGGTTGGAGGTATTTAAGTTGGAAGTTATGTAACAATTATTAGAATCATGGGATGGCAAGTTTGGTGACGAGTGGAATTGTCTGTTAGGAGAAGTTAGATTATTAGTATTATCCATAATGGCAGAGAATGGAGAGGCTGCACGTTGCTGCTGAATGTAAGTGATATGATTGTTACCAGTAAAGTTTGTAAATTGTTAAAAATACAGTTATCAGACTGAAGTGACCCAAATGCCAAACCACCCCGCCCGCACATCAACCCACGCACCCGACATACAGATTAGTATTGGGAAAAAAATATATATATATACATACATACATACATACATGCATATATACTTACAAATATATATACATATACACACACATATACATACATATACACACACATATATATATATATACATATATACACACATACATATACATATATATACATATATATATATATATATATATAAAGCAGATTTCTGTGATAAAAAAAATTTGAGATAAAAATGGTTCAGTAAAATTCAAAAAGATAAATTTAATTAGTTTGATGTGTCAACAGACAGCGGGAAGAGGGTCTGTCCCTATGACAATGCTTATTGGCATATCCAATAGGTGTAAAGCCACTGGTGGTTGATTAGAAGAAATTTAAACATAGGTTTATAATTAAGCATAGCACTAGGCTGATAATATTATAAGAATTGCATAAAACAATTAGGGAGAAAAAGTTAATTAATAAAAAGGGGCTAACAACTGAGCATAAAGTTAAGAACTGCATGTCCGACACTTAATTAATAGGTGAATTTATTTATTTATTTATTTATTTATTTTTTTTTAAAGAAAGGTGAAACATCTTTATTTTTTTTAACACCCTTTTTTTTACTGAATGTTAAATTAACACATCGATAACAGTGAGACACAGCCGAATCAAGGTTTATTTGGGGTGAAAAACATAAAAAATTCAGGAATAATTTTGAGAATTAAATTATGGTTATTCCTTCCTTATAAAGAATGCCCTGTATCACCACTATAAACGAATCCGAGACATTAATTTACAAACATTAGTTATACACACACAGTAAAATTTAAAAAGAATAAATATGCTAGAGTAATTAAAAGCAATTTTAGGTTGAGAATTAAGTAACCAAAGGGTTAAGAGGGAATTTAACAGGGGAACGTGCTCAATTGCAAAAAGATGGTCTTAGAAGCTAATACAGTATAAATATAGCAATGCACATACATAGGGGAGGACTGAAGAACCATTGGGGGAAAATGGAGAAAAATACCGTTTTTTTAAACACTAATTAAGCTGTATCTCTGAAACTATTAATTATTTTTCCAATTGTAAAACATATTTTAAACCACAGAAATCTGCTCCGAGTAAGTATAAAAAGATTGGAGTGGATTGATTAAATTTCAAAAAGTTACGGCAGTTTTTTAATGAAATTAGATACAGTAGTATGCCAATATTCAAGAAAAAAGTCATCAAAATTCAAATTTCAAAAAATTATAGAAAAAGAACCATTGTACTTACAAATACAAAATATATATTTTTGGAAACGTTAAATTATCCACTCCTATTTAAAATTTATTCCCGGTCGATAGGATAATTAGAGCAAAAACTATTATTGATTAACTAAAAATAGAGGAGAAATATCAGCGGAAAACTGCCGAAAAACATGGAATGTTTACATTTATTAAAAGCTTAACAACCTTTTATCCAATCATCCCATCGACACAATCTATATGTCAAAATGCTCAGAATCAACATGCGAAACGAAGTAATAAGGCATCTGGGCACTTACTTTGTGATTTAGCCAGTCATCTTGTTGTTGAAGTCAGCAATAGTGTGTAATTCCATCAGTAAAGTGTAGAAGTATCAAAGTTTTGGGAAAATTGTCTCAACTTCTGTCTGTCACAGATTTTTCAGAGTGGTGGCGGAAGAAAGTCCAAAAAATTATCTTTCTAAAGACAAAGGATTCAATCAGATCGGCGGGATAGATCCTGGGTTGGGGCTCCAGAAATTAAATCCACAAGTTTGCGAAACAGTCACACTGACGGCGGAACAACGTTTCTTCTTCCTCGCTTATAAGACTGAATTGTCCGCCATATTTAGAAAATAGTTAATATTCGTAGTTTTTCGCTGATAAAATAACTTCGAGTAGTTGAAATAACATGAAATTTTCACACAAGATGTAAAATTAGAATCCACGTCGATTGGTGTAAAAATTTTGTTGTTTTGTCAAAAATTTACACGACTTAGGTGGCAAAATGCGGGAGCAAGGGGAAAACGCGTCCCTCTAGATAGCCGGTCAAGGGCCTCTCGCCACATTCATACAACAACACAGAAGAAAGGACAGAGAAACACAGAACAGAGAAGGAAAGAAACATCCATGCCCAAACCGGGATTCGAACCCGGGACCAACAGCTCAGAAGTCAATAACGCTAACCCCCAGACATCGGTTGGCAAGAAAACAGAAAAGCAATATTCGTTACAAATACTAAGTTTTGATTATTTCTACAAAAGTAATTTCTTAAGTTGGAGAAGCATAAATTTACAAAATTCGTTCCTGTTTAACTTGTCGTAGTTTTTACGGTATTAACGTGAACACAGCAAATATCTCAGCCTTTGTGCTAATGCTTCACTTTGCTGCAAGAATACATATTGAAATTTGAATGGTATATTTTAAATCTCTGTTAACAATAAAGTTTTAAATAATATTAATGAAGGTTGTTGTTGTCATGTGCCAGCTAGGCTGGCGTTATGGGGTGTGCTGTTCTACTTTTCCAACTGAACCATATTTCGGTGTGGAGTCCGACTTCCTCAGTACACACATGCCATAGATACCCATTTATAGGGTCGGCAACCATTCACACCTCATTCATACACGGAAAGGACAAACACAGGATAGATAGAGAAGGAAGAACATCCATGCCCGAACTGGTATTCAAACCCAGGACTCCTAATCAGCAGTTAGGCACACTGACCACTAGACACGTTTGGCGGCAATATTAAAGAATGTAATATATTAATGATTTCGTAACACTTTTTTAGAACACTACCTAACATATTCAAACATTATGTAAATCAAAAAATTCAAAAATATACTTTCGAAACACTTAAAAAATAAATTAATATTGTTGTTGTCGTGTGCCAGCTAGGCTGGCAATATGGGGTGCGCTGCTCCACTTTTCCAACTGAACCATATTTAGGTGTGGAGTCCGACTTCCTCAGTACACACATGCTATAGGGACCAGTTCATAGGGTAGGCAACCATTCACACCTCATTCATACAAGGAAGGGACAAAGACAGGATAGATAGAGAAGGAAGAACATCCATGCCCGAACTGGTATTCAAACCCAGGACTCCTAATCAGCAGTTAGGCACACTGACCACTAGACACGTTTGGCGGCAATATTAAAGAATGTAATATATTAATGAATTCGTAACACTTTTTTAGAACACTACCTAACATATTCAAACATTATGTAAATCAAAAAATTCAAAAATATACTTTCGAAACACTTAAAAAATAAATTAATATTGTTGTTGTCGTGTGCCAGCTAGGCTGGCAATATGGGGTGCGCTGCTCCACTTTTCCAACTGAACCATATTTAGGTGTGGAGTCCGACTTCCTCAGTACACACATGCTATAGGGACCCGTTCATAGGGTAGGCAACCATTCACACCTCATTCATACAAGGAAGGGACAAAGACAGGATAGATAGAGAGAGAAAGTACATCCATGCCCAAACCAGGATTCGAACCCAGTACCTCCTTATCCGTATTCAGGCACGCTGGCCACTAGACACGTTGGGAGACATCTTTCTTAATCGTTTCAATGGTTAATTGATTATTTCCTCAAAAATCTACTTTCGTAAATATATCTTTCGCATTTTTTATAAATTAATTAATATTTTTATTGATATAAAAAACATACACTATTTACAAAATACAATGATCTTATATATTTATTTACTTGGCTGTTTTTATAAACAAGCATAGTATTTTAAAATAAAACAAAAATAGGATTTGTTAGTTGGTAGGTTTTATTTAATTGATTTTACATAAAATGAACTTTTGAAAATGAAATGCAATATTTTCTATAAAGAAAAATAACTGATAAGTTTCTATCAGATCATATTTAATGTAACAGGCATTTTTTTTAAAGTAAGCGAACTTTTTTATTTGCAAATAAATTTCTTTTGTTCTTTTTTAATCTAAAACAAATGTATTACAACACATTTCTAAATATTACAATGTATTTACACAAACACATGCTTTTACAACATGCTTATATACTGTTAGTAAATATATCACAAACAAAATAATTGGTTAAGAAATAAGTTAACACAATATGAAAAATGAAGTATTGCTATATATAATTATTTATAAATTTGATTATTAAAGTCATTATTGAATTATATATTAAGTACTGGACAATATTTTATCACCTCATAAAAAATTCGGATATAGCATTACATTAAATTATGCAACATACTTGAATAATTGAAAAAAATTATCAATAAAAATAATAATGATTGATTTAGTTACTGCCTACTGAATAAATTTAATTAAAATATTTCCAGAAAAAGAGAATAATTAACAACATTCTAACAAAATTAATATATCCTCGTTTTATACATAAATTAAATTAACATGAATGTGCATTCAATTACTTCGAATCTTTGGCAAAGAAATATGATTGTTGATTTAAATTTTAGTTAATTATAAAAAGTCTATTCCCATTAATTCAATGTACAAGTAAGTGGTTACTCATTAACATATATATAAATGTTAATGCTAAGAGTAAATTATATACATATATATTTATAAATTTTTGAAAATTTGATTTTGAAGAATGTATTCATTTTACATTAATATGTAACATTCAATATTCTAGAGAAATAAAATTGTGATTAAAGCCATAAACAATAATTAAAATATAAGTATTTATATCTTATAATAAAAGAAATTGAAAACAGTTAAAAATTTTATTTACAGTTACACACACACACACACACACACACATATATATATATATATATATATATATATATATATATATATATATATATATATATATATAATATATATATATATATATAATATATATATATATATATATAATATATATATATATATATATATATATATATAATATATATATATATATATATATATATATATATATATATATAAAACTATTAATCTATTATTTGCAGCGATTTGATTTACAGTACAGGTAACCCCCCTATAACACGGTAGTTAGGTTCCTAGAAAATGCCGTGTTGTGTGAAATCGTGTTGTATGAGACCCAGAACTAGTACAAAAAGGGGGTTACGTTCCAAAAACTTATTAAAAACAAATATTTTTTTAATTCGTCATAAACAAAATTTTTATTAAATAATAAATGTATATCCAACAATAAGTAAGAAAAAAAATATTTTAATCTAACGCAACCCTAATTTAATGAATTTATTCGTCGTCACTGCTCAGTATAATCAACCGAGAACGTTTTTTGGGTGAAACGATATCGCCTTCACTTTCAGAACTTTTTTCTCTATTTAAAGCTTTTGTATGTTTTCCCTCTTAAAAAAATCTGCAATCGAACTTTGCTGACTAGTTCTTACTAGGTCATTGTAAATTTCGCGGTATGGAGTTAAACAGTTTTGCAGCTCCCTTTTGAATTTTCGACTTCTTTCCGTGGAAGGGTCTGTTTTCAAGAAAAATGACTCGAGATTTTCGGCTAAGCATAGGCCTTCTTGTAATTCTTTTAATGTTAAATTCTTAACTGCACAATCTTCATCAGAGCTAGCGTCCTCAAAATCTATTTGATTTGCATCCAGCGATGCCGCCGACCGATAACAAACTCTAACATTGGAACAAAACCGTGTTATAGGATGACGTGTTGTAGGAATTTTCCCGCAATTTACGAATCGTGTTATAGTGAAATCGTGTTATAAGATACCGACCGTGTTATAGGAGGGTTACCTGTAATTCATTTCAATATATTTACGTTGTTGTAAAATATTTCTTCTCCAAATCTTGGTATCTAGATTTACTATTTACAATTGATCTGCCTAATTGATTTCATTTCACATATCTTATGTAATATTTTTCAGCATAAGGCATTTGAAACTTATTATTTGTATGTATTTTACTGAATTTTTCGAAGCAATCTTACAAGTCATTTCGGAACACTCTTTGTTGTTCATTGTTTCCTGCATAAGGCGAGAAAATTTTGGTCATAATTTTATTTTTCTGGATTTTAAATCTACTTTTAAATAATTATAATGTTTCTGCTTTATTTCTATTGCTTTGAAATGCAGATATTGAAAGATTTGCTCATTTTTAATTTTCCACGTTAAAAAATAATATAATAAATACTTTTAACTGCTTGCAACTCCAAAAACTAATCTAAGGTAACAAATCACTCTTCATATTCTTTTATGATTGATGGCTAGATTCGATTTATTTTTCTCGATAGATAAATTCAAATGAAATACATAGGGCTTGTCAATAACAAATGTAAATTACATTCCTTAAAGCCGCCCAAATTTTCTAGTGGTCAGCGTGCCTGACTGCGGATAAGGAGGTCCTGGGTTCGAATCCCGGTTCGGGCATGGATGTACTTTCTCTCTCTATCTATCCTGTCTTTGTCTTTTCCTTGTATGAATGAGGTGTGAATGGTTTCCTACTCTATAAACGGGTACCTATGGTATGTGTGTAGAACAAAGTCGTACTTTCACCTTCATGGTGCTCTGATCAAAACGAAAGACGCTCCCATTTGACTTAAATTCGCATAGCCAAGGCATAGCGAGCTTGGCTTGTCCAAGTGTCATAAGTAACAACAACAACACTCCTTAAAGAAATACATATATTTTTTCACATACATATAATTTTCATTTTTATGATAAAATATATTAATTAGCTAAACAAATTCAGAATTTCATTATCACGATAAAAATGTTTCTGTATATTAAATAAATTCTTATAATGAGAAATTTTTGACACCATTTCTAATCTGATTAATTTTTAGATGAATATATATTCTAAAAATATGCATAGTAGAACATCAATTTTCCAGAGGATTTTTAGGAATTTAGTTTATCTCGTAAAAACCAAATTCAAATAGATGTTTTTAATGTATATTTATTTTTAATTATCACAAGTATGTTTTTTAAGAATACAATATACGAGCACTTATATACTTGCACAATATTTTGTTATGTGAGTCACACTTTTTATTTAAACTTAATTATTCAAATAAAAGTTATATCAAAGTTTATACGTAGTAAATTTTGTAAATTCTTTAAAATCTATGCCCATTTTCAGAAAAAAACTGGAAGTTTGATTTCATAACTAAAATTTTATATAAATTATCTTTCATTAAATATTTTTATTTGAATTAATATAATTTATTAGAATTAAATTAATGGTTTTATTTAATTATTTATTAGCTGAAAAGATTAAATTTATACATAAATATCTTTTAAATTCTAGTCTTGATCGAGACAGAAAATAACGAAGAAACAGTATATTCTGTCTTATTTTGTTATTTTCCATCATGTTTTCTTAATTTTTTTATTTGGGAAAACAAAAATATCTCTCTGTGCCCCAAGGAATACCACATAGGGCCCGAAGGTACAACAAATGTACTACATAACAAATCCAAATAAATCATGAGATGAAAAAAATAATAATAAAAGAAGGCAGAGAGAAAAAAAGAGATATAAAAATGAAACAGGAGTTAGATAACAGCATGGATAAATTTTACAAAAAATTCAAGATTCTCTTTCTTAACTAGGTCCACCATAATCGAGGACACCTGTTATTTAATGTTTTTACAAAGCTCGTTCCTTACTTCTGAAACAGATGGGCATTCAAGAAGAATGTGTGAATTGTTGTCATTCCCAGAGTTGCACATGCACACCTCACTGTTTTTAATGTGGAAACGGTGTAGCTATTGAATTTCCCATGTCCAGTGAGGAATTGCGTAATTTTAAAGCCAGTGTGTAAAACCAGTAGTTCTTAATTCTGCATGTTAAAATGTTTTTAACTTATAATACTGTGAAATGAACAAAATTACTTATAAATTGATTTATTCATTTTGAAATTTGAAATTCTTACTTATTTAAATAAGTTTATATTTTAAAACTTGCTAATCTTATATTATAGAAAGAATAATAACTTATATATTCCAAATAATTACTATTAAGCAACTATTAAGCAGTATACATGTTGAAGCATACAATGAATTTTCATTTTCTGTTCTGTATGGCTAGAAAAAAGTACACTAAGAAAAATAGTTAAGAGCACAGTGTGTTAAAAACAAGAGTATTAGAAAAATTTCTTTAAAAAATGTGTTCCTTTTTTATACATAATTGAAATTAATTCTTCAATAAATAAAATGTCATTATGAAATTAAATGAAAATTCTACTGTTTTTTCTTATTGTCAAAACTATACGAGTTTGAGAAATTAAAATTAGTTTGGAATTAGTTTAATCAAATTGGAAATTTTCATAGCTAATTTAACTATTTAAATTAACTATTAAATCTAATTTAGTTAATTAGATAGTTGAATAGCTAATTTATATAAATATATAACTATTTAATTAACTAAGTTGATAAATTAATCAGAGATTTAACTGTTTTATAATTGAGAAAATAATAAGAGACTTGCTAAAAATGAAGCTGTTGTGTTTGGAAGTTATTTCATTTTATAGGCGATGCTCCTTGTGTTACAATATTCGTCAATTATATTTAAATAACTTTAACTAAAAATGTAACTAATGTGCATCGAGGTTATAATCTTCATTTTTTCATAGAAACACCTAATTGGTATATAAGCGGAAAACTATAATTTAAAGCATATATAAGGTACGGAAAATAATATCACCCTCATGATAAAGTTACTTATAATTCAAATATATTTTAAATAATCTAATTATGAGTATCATTCGTATATTACTAACGAAAATTTATATAAATATAATCTTATTTGTTTGTTCAGTTTCACTAATTTGAGAACATCTTTACTGAATGGAGTGAAACTTAAACCAGGAAGAAGTTGGCCTCTGTCTAGACTAAAATAAAAAGAACTTAGATTTCAAAACATTTTAACAGTGCTATATAAATAATATAAGCCATTATTAATGCTCATTTAAACTCC
The DNA here is from genome assembly GCA_037975125.1 of Latrodectus hesperus. NCBI lineage: Eukaryota > Metazoa > Arthropoda > Arachnida > Araneae > Theridiidae > Latrodectus > Latrodectus hesperus. Next base: position 22,071,427 of record CM075852.1, read on the forward strand.
CTTTATATTAAGTGCTTATGCTACAATGTTATCAATACTAAATATGTAAAAATCCACTCCAAAACTTTTTTGTTTCAAAAACAGAAATGCATGGTTTTTATCTTAAATTTAAAATTCTCATTTACGCATAACCGGTGAGAGTAGAGAAAAAATGTACAAACTTGAGTTTTCCCTTATTAATACATTCCCAAAATATAATTTTTCAAAATAATATTAATATATGCTTTTTCAGGAGTTTTTGGAAGAAAGATTTTTTTGTTCTCTGCAGCAGCATGTTTTCGCCTTTCTCAGTAGGCTACAGGTAGGATTTACAAAGAGATACGGATAAAAAATATATAGCTTTCAGTATTTAATAACTTCGTACTTAAAAGAAATTTTCGAGCGTTAAACAGCTTATTCGATTTGCTGTTAGCTGCTTTATACGCAAAATCTCATTTCGTGATGCAAAACAGCATTTTGCTGCCGACCATGTCTGGTGGTCAGCGTGCCTGCCTACGGATACGGAGGTCCTGGGTTCAATCTTAGTTCGGGCATGGATGAACTTTCTGTCTCTCTTGTCTTTGTCCTTGGTTGGTGGAGGTGGGACTAATCCCCATCTGGTCTAGTGGAAATAGACCAGATCCATGAGATCATAGATAGCTAAAAAGTCCAAAAGCAGATGTGGACTTTTCGCAGCCTCTTCAAGAGAAAATCCCAAGCACTTCAAGATGTGTTGCAGAGCAAAACGGAGCATTATCGCACTTGAGGCATGATGGGTATTTTCTTTCACCGTCCTCAAAGATCATACACTTCAAGTGGCCAGAAGAAAGTCGAGGCAGTGTCGTCTGATGTAGTCTTGAGCCCTTAAATGTTGGTCTTTGTCCTTTCCTTATATGAATGGGTTGTGAATGGTTGTCTACCCTATAAACGGTTACTTATGGCATGTGTATTCTGAGGAAGTCGGACTTCAAATTAAATTACGGTTCAGTTGGAAAAATGGAGCAGCGCATCCCATATTGCCTGCCTAGCTGGGACAAGAAAGCAACCACAAAGCAGCATTTGAACAAGGTTAAATAAACTGTTTTTTTTTTTTTTTTTTTTTTTTTTTTATATTACAAATAGCAGTATTTATCTAAAAACCAAAATCTACGTACGTTTTCCTTTAGAACTTACAACCTACGAAAGCTGACGAATTTGGATATTCAGTTGTGAAACAAAATTAAATATTTTAGATCACCAAAAAAATTATTTCCAAAAATTTACAATTTTCCATAGAAACGTTGAAAATATAATATTTAATACCATTATATTATTTATTAAGGAATCAAAACAGTGTTAATTTTTAAAATCAGAAAAAGACTCTTGATGACTTCAAGGTCTTTCCCACTAGACAAAATAAGATTAATGGGAGACAGTGTCTCAGTTGACGACCGAATACAATGTGGGTCAATGCTAACGAGTCAGTAGTGTTCTGTCAGTGTCTATCGACGATCTTATTTTACGGTCTTATCTTCCGACGTCTTAAATCCTTAACGATCAGTGGACATCCAACATTGTGACGTCTGACACTCGCCTCACGGTCGTTTGTTTTTTTTTTTTTGTTGTTGTTGTCGTGTGCTACCCAGGCTGGCAATATGGGGTGCGCTGCTCCACTTTACCAACTGAAACATATTTTGGTGTGGAGTCCGACTTCCTCAATACACACATGCCATAGGTACCCGTTTATAGGGTAGGCAACCATTCACACCTCATTCATACAAGGAAAGGACAAATACAGGATAGATAGACAGAGAAAGTACATCCATGCCCGAGTAGGGATTCAAACCCAGGACCTCCCTATCCGCAGTCAGACACGCTGACCACTAGACAATTTGGGCGTCTCACAGTCGTTTATCCCCTTGGAATGTGCATCCTAAAGGCAGCATCAGAATAACCAGGGAACTGTGCAGTATTCATGCAAAGGTGAAGATAGTCATAATGTTTTGGCTCTTCAGTGTGTGTAAATTAGAAGGTAATAATAGTGTAGTGCATTCATTAAAATGCTTGTGGACAGTTTTCAGGATTTCAGAAAACAAAACGTAGACTCTTTAAGTCGAGTTTTAAGAAAATAGTTCATTCAAACAATCACACACGCACACACACATGTCAGCTAAAAAACGAACTTTGTACTGTACTGTACTGTATTATATTATATTATATTATATTATATTATATTATATTATATTATATTATATTATATTATATTATATTGCATTGTATTGTACGCTAGTGTACTGTACTGTACTATATTGTATTGTATTGTATGCGGACCGAAGATGGAGGGGTAGAGTTTCTAACTTCAAAGCAGTAAGTCTGGGTTTCGAATATTGGTTCGGGCACATGTGTGTGGATCGCTCTCTCTCTCTCTCTCTCTCTCTCTCTCTCTCTCTCTCTCTCTCTCTCTCTCTGAGTATTTCTACATCCTTTCATTTTCGGGGAGATTGTCACCCACTGGGTGCCGCACTCTATATGTAACCATCACTTTCACTCGTTGCAGTGCTGAACAGATTAAGTTTCTGAGGACATCCGGACATTGGTGGAAAAATATGCATATCACATTATATTAGTATATATGCACACGCATAAATAGATAGAATAAAACAATGATTTTATTTTTTTCGTTTACTTCATGCCAGAAAGAAACCCGGTGTGGCAATGCTTCCAGCTCCTAAGGCATAGGCCTGAGGTTCGATCCTCGGCAGACCAGCTCAAGCCTTTAATCTCTTTTGTGGGTCAATAAAACTAAATGCAAGGCATACTTGTGAACTAAAAATTGAGGGTTCGCTTACCATCTAACTGTGACATAAGCAACTCAATATCCTCGTTCTCTGCAGAAAACAGGTATAGGAGCTGTAAGCCTTGGTCCCCCGCCCAACTTATCTAGTGGTCAGCGTGCCTGACTGCGGATAAGGAGGACCTGGGTTCGAATATCGGTTCGAGCATGGATGTACTTTCTCTCTCTATCTATCCTGTCTTTGTCCTTTCCTTGTATGAATGAGGTGTGAATGATTGCCTACCCTATAAACGAGGTGCCCATGGCATGTGTGTCGAGCAAAGTCGTACTTTCACCTTCATGGTGCTCTGATTAAAACGAAAGACGCTCCCATTTGACTTAAATTCGCATAGCCAAGCCATAGCGAGGTTGGCCTGTCCAAGTGTCATTAGTAACAACAACAACAAGCCTTGGTCCTGTTATGATCTGTCTGCTTGTATCAAACTTACTAAATAAGTAATTAATTTAACTAAAGCCAAAAAAAACGCTTATTTTGCAATTTATAATCGTTATAGCGATCAAATTTCAATTTTTATAATCCAACAGTAAAATAAATATTATTCAAATATATGTATTTACATCGAAAAATGGGACAAGTATAATTCAATATCAGTTTTATGTCTTTTTTACACAATACCACTAGCGAATTATCCTGCTAGAAACCCAATAAGGTAATTCAATCCAAATGAAAAAGGATTTTTCGTAAGAAAATTCTGCTTGAAATGATTCCTTACTTTTCATTTCGTGTGAAGGATTTTTATCTTTCTTTGACACAGATTTAGTTGAAATGATAAATTTCTCAATTTTCAAGATATTTGACAGAAATTTTTATCACTTTAAACTCCTAGACGTCAAACTTTCAATACCAAGCATTTACTACAGCGACATACTTTGAAAGAATATACGCAACACCACTAAAAAAAAATCAGATTTATTTTTAAAAAATTGCCTTACTTTAGAATACTTTTCTGTGTCTTAAGAGTGAATTTCTAATTTTAAAAAATATAGTACATTGGTGATTTGAAAATAGAAAAGAAATTTTATCATTTCAAAGCAAAAAGAAGTAATTTAATAAAATGCCAGAATATTATTACACGCATTTCTTTTATCTATTATTTTAATACCATAAAACATAAGAAAAATATAGTTCTTGTGACATTTCAGGATATACATTTTATATTAATGTGTAAATTGTTTTATACTAAATATTCAAATTATTTCAATATTCAGAAATTTGATGAATATTTAGAAAAACTAAGAAAACGCAAAAAGAAAATGTACATAATAGTTAAATGTAGAGTTTATTTTCAGTATTTCCCATTCGCCAGATTTGCGTAATTAAATATAAAATATATCGATAAATATGTATCTACAAATTGTTCTTTTTAAACAATTACAATATTTTTAGTATACCTATCAATTATTAATATACATATTCCTTAAACTTATAAAAAAAGAAAAACAGTAAGCATAATTATATTACTCACATTATCTGAGTATTATATTAACCATTAATGTGCAGCCAAAAGTTGATTAATGCTTTAAAATCCCCGTATTATAAGTTTTGGTCATTACAAGAATATATATTTAAATTGGGGTTGAGAAATCCTTCCACATTCTAGACTCCAAAGGAAAATAATGTTTGTAGATATGACTAACTTGTGGAGCAGTTTCTGATATGTCTTAGACGTAATTCTCTACTTCTTACTATAGCATACAGTATATTTCCTCAGTTTTTGTGGTTTCCTCCTTTGCAACATTCATATGTGAATCATTCTGTGTTTAGTTCCAAATCTCCTCCTTCAAGACAATAAATGGGATAGATAGTAGTTTCATCGTATTATTTTATCCACTGTGTATAAGTGCATATAAATGTCTGTTTTTAAGTTATTTCCAAGTGGGAAAACAATTTGTCTTGAACATAAATAGATTTACTTTTGTATTAAATATATTAACAATATAACAAAACTATAAATCAGTAAGTAAGAAACTGAAGAAAAAATCTCGCTGATATATCAGAGTATTTTTATTCTTTATTATAGGTATATTAGTACTGTAGACCAGATAAGTATTGTTTTTTCTATATATTGAAAAGTGTAGCATAACTTTTATTTTAATTTTATTTGTTAACGAAAATTGTGATTTTAATTTTAACATTATATCAAAAGCATTATAAAAATCAGAATAAAGTTTAAAAATGAACAGTGAAAATTTCAATCAGAACAAACGTTACACTAAAATAGCAAAAATTGGCAATACTTTACAATTTTATTATAAAATAAATATCTTATTTTCGTGTTCACATAGCAAATAAAATACTTTTATAATAATTTTCCAGTTGAAAACTTTCTTTTATAAATTTTATATTAGTAAATAAAAGAGAAAAGAAGACATAACTTGCGATATGAATCAGTAAGCGATCTTCTCACCAATGTTTACAGCAACATTGTTTAGCTTTAGTAAGTTTTAAAATGCATTTAATAAGTTTTCGATAGCCTTTCTCTATGAAACAGTCAAGTAACAATAATATAATTAAAATAATACACTAGTTATTAAATAAAAATTTTATTTTATGAGACAATTCTATTAAATTAAATAACTAATCTTAATTTCGCCATCAAGCCAACCGATTGGCTGAGTGGTTAGCGTTCCTGACTCCTGAGCTGTTGGTCCCGGGTTCGAATACCGGTTCGGGCATGGATGTTTCTTTCCTTCTCTGTTCTCTCTGTCCTTTCTTCTGTGATGATATATGAATGTGGCCCGCCCTATAAACGGGTTTGTGGTGGTATCGCGTGGGTAACGTTACTCGCCTCCGTGACTTGGTTCATAGGTGCCAGCTGGGTAACGACAAATGAGTAGCAGTTTCTGGCCTTGTTGTGGCATAGGGTTCAACCCTCAAGTGCCCGCCATTGGAAAAAAAAAGATAAATTTTAAAGGAAAAAATAAGACTTATTTAAAAAAATGAAAATATAACAAAATATATCCGTCTTAGTCTTCAATTTGAATAAGAAACAAAACAAATTTTGAAAAATAAATATTTTATACATTATTTTGAACCGTAATCCTTTTTCGAAAGCAATTTTTACCAATTTTTGCATGCTTACAACATTTCTGCAAAAGATTTTCCCGATTTCTACCGCTTCATGGCATAGATATAAATCCGACATTAAAATAAAGAAACCAATTTCTTATCTCGTTTTTCAGCGAAACTCTTTTAATTTTACTAGAAAGCGTTGAGTTGAAAAAAAGATTATTTTTTATTATATTGTCAAAAGAATCAGAGGCACATTTGTTTCGTAAGAAAGCTTGTTAGTGTTTTTCTCTAGTTATTTCAAATCCACCTGATTATCTCAGCTTGTTAAAAAATTTATTCCAATGATTAAATATAAAATTCTATTAATGTCATTTTGAAAAATTAAACTCACATGTTCTTTTTAATTTGACAAAATAAGTAATCCTATATTGTCTTTATTTAAAAATAAAAATAAAATTGTGGAATTAAATTATAATATAATGTAACTGATTTATTCAGAAATGATTATAAAAATTTTGAACAAATAACAGTAACTTTTCATCAATTATAAATGTTATGATTATTTTGAAATGTCGTATATAAATTAAAAATCTGTACAAAAAAATTTTGATCAAGTAAATAAATATTAAATCAAATTATTTTGGCAAATATAAGAATAATTAATTATCATTATCAATAAACGAATTAAATAATTCTAAAATTATTTTCAAATGAAGTACAGCATTTCAAAAAAATTACGTTTATTTTGAAACATTAAATATAAGCTAAGCATCCTTCAAAGTATATTCGCATTTACTTCTGAAAATAAATTGAAAATCAAAACAGTTTGATGAATCGAAATATTATTATTACAATCAATATATACTACACAATCAATCAACTATTCAATCAATACATAATATCTAAATATAAAAAAAGTAAAAATTAAAATCGTCCTTGCCGATTTAAACTAGTCACAAAGTGTATGTTTTGTCTTGTCTTTTTCATTTTGCTTACATTTTGCTTACATTTGTCTTGTCTTTTTCATTTTCATTTCAATAATATACACAATGTCTAAGAACTTTAAAAAATTTTAAAAACATTGAGAATTCAATTGAACTATTAATTCGACTGAGGCTCATTTTCAAATGTTTAAAATTCTGTTTTTATTACTATATAATACAAGAAATTATGTGAAAACAATACAACAAAATATCAATTTAAGATTCTACTAATTAATGAAATTTTTAAAATTTAAATCATCCTCGGTTATTTAAACTAACCATAAAGTGGAAGTTTTGTCTTGTCTTTTTCAATTTGCTTTTTCTTCTGTTCTATTGTCAAAATATTAATGGCTTGAATCAATGGAAAACGGCTTCTCAAACCGAAGTTTTGATCCTTATATAAGAAATCGTTGTTGTTGTTGCTTATGACACAATTGGACAAGCCAAACTATGCCGTTTTCTATGCGAATTTAAGTCAATAGAGAGTGTTTTTCCTTTTGGATCAGAGCACCACGAAGGTGAAAGTACGACTTTGCTTTATTAAGTTGCCTCGAAATTTTGAACCACGGTCAGGTGACGAGGCACACCTGAGCTGGCACCCTCTTCTCCACATCGACGCCACACCAGCGGAAGGACTTTGGGCGTCACAGATTAACGTGGACACGTCCCCAACCCACGGAGTTCCAGCAACCCAGTGAAGGAAAGTACACCGTGGTCACCCTCCCAACCACTGCCCGCGGCAAATGATGCTTCACTTTGCTGAGCTTACGGGAAGCGGCGTGAAGCTACTGAGCCACTGGAGCTCATTCATGAGAAATCGTTTTATTAACAAAATGAACTTGGACTATATTCTCAGACATTCTATTGCGAACATCACCTTGTTTGCTGCCGTTCAAAGAATGTGGTTTGAAGGTAAGCAGCAAATTCGTTAACAAGTCTGATTTAAGACGCCGTCTCAATAGGATGTGTGACGTAGATGAAATGTTATTTGACGTCATGGATATTTTATATATATATAAACCAATGATAATTATAATAAAGTGATGTAATCATAATCTTAACTACAACGACAGAAACAATCACTTTATGGTTAACTAATACATTAATTTCTCCTTAAGTTTTTAAAGAAATTTTTAAAAAGTGGATCATTTCAAAAAAGTGGGTCATTTGCATTGTTAACATAAACTTATTTATTTCAATTCATATTACACCAAAATATATTTACGCACGAATTGCTCCATATACTTATCAAAAATATAATTTTCAATTGAGAGCAAATTTTTAGACTAATTAGAACTGAGATATTTAATTTGCTTTGCATTCAACTGATCTAGGAAACGTTTTAATTTAGACTTCATACACCAATTACGCAAAAGATTAAATTTTCAATAAACTAATTTTCCCATTTTGAGAACTTTAGCCATCAAATATTTTAAGCTTCTGGATTAAAAACATGGAAGATGGTAATAGGTTTGTTAAAAATTGCCTTAAAATATCGAAATCTTACCATATAAATCCAGATAATTACGTTTGTAATATTCTTAAATTAAATTTTAAATTTCCTCCTACGAGTTCCTTGAAATATTTTATAAACTAATAAGATAGGGCTAAAAATATTCATGGAGATTCAAAAATATGTTCGTTTTAAAGAGTAATCGAACAAGATTTGCTGATAGATTAAATTAAGATTTTAAATTCCCAACTTTTTTTCCCCCATACTGTTTACATTATGCTTATTAATCTAATTAAAATTGAAAATAGTTATAACTTAAAACAGATTTGTTAATAAGGTATTTTGTGCGATTTAAAAAATATTTTATAATAATAATTATCTTAAAACTTTTTATAATAATAATAATGCTCAAAGTAGTTAAATACGTTACTTTAAGCTAAAGCTTTTTTTTCCGTTTGCCATAGGAAATCATTTGAAAAACATTCTGTTTAATTTCTTGAACATAATAATTTTAATAACTAGAATATAAAAATAAGTGAATGAAAATTCTAAAATCATATTAAAATTTCTTGATTCCTGTAACTTAATGAAATGTGGTTTGTTCATTCATTGAACTTAAATTGCATTCAAATTTATTTATTCATGGGTCAAATAAAATTACATATAAGCAACTAAAGACATTTTGCTAAAATTATTTACATTTGTATCTTATAAATTTCTTGTTACGTATGTATAATATACTATACATAACGAATGATTATTTTCATGACTTTCATTCGCACGAAACTTCAGTTTTAATCCATATTATTCTAGATTTTTCTCGCTTTTTTTACAGGGAGTTTGTGGCACTTTTTTTAATTTGTTTACATTGTTCATTAGAACATAAGTTCAAATATATTTATGCATAAAAATCTACAGTTGTGACTTTTTGCCTGGTTGAAAGTATTTAAATTATCATTTAATGTAAAACCTCAAGTATGATTAAAGCCATTATTATGCTTTGATTAAGTAAACGGTTATTGAATCTTCATCATTAAAGGACTTACAGTTGACAAAATGTTTATTTGTACACTTCAATTTTAGAATTTTATAGAAAAATTAAATAAGGTAACTAAGTTAAAATTGCAGAAATATATATTCTATTGAGGTAAAATAATAATAAATATCAACAAAAAAAACAATCACATAAACTTTAGCTGATTAATGAATAAAACTTTATTAAAGACTATACAAAAAGATTATTTGTACATTTACTTAGTGACACATTTTAAATATAATTATAATTATTTTATAGAAATCTAATACTTTGTATGCATTCCATTGGCTTTTACAATTGCTTCAAGACGTCTTGCCATTGATTCTATTAACTTTTTGGTGGTTTCTTGATCTATTTCTTCCCAAGCTTCCATGAGTGCTTCTTTCAAACTATTTTTACTTGTAATATTTTTTTCGAACTTGAGCATCCAATAGCATCCACAAATTTTCAATTGGATTTATATCCGAAATTGTGGTGGAGTTTCAAGGCGTCTTTGCGCATTATAAAGCAACCATGTTTTAGTATCTATTGCAGTGTGTTTTGGATCGTTATCTTGTTGAAATAAGAAAGTGTCACCGATACCCAATTTTCTAGCACTGTCTAATAAGTTATGCCGCAACACATCAATGTAACCTAAAGCTGTCATTTTTGTGTCAATAAAGTGTAATTTTCCAACCCCGCCATGAGCTACACAGCCCCAAACCATCACATTTCCACCACCATGTTTCAGGGTCTGAAGTACAATTTTACTATCAAGGGCTGTTTTATTTTTTCGCCAGATTTTTCGGATACTAGGGGTTAAAAAAATTTCAAACTTACTCTCATCTGAAAAATTAACCTTTTTCCAGAAGTCCATCGGTTTGTCTTTGTATTTCATAGCAAATTCTAAACGCTTTTTTCTATTAACTTCAGAGATCATTGGTTTTTTTCTCGGAGTTCTGCCCTTTAAACCAGCACTATGTAACACATTTCTTATTGTTTGAGCGGTCACTCTAATGTTAGAAGATGCCAGAAGGTCATCTGCAATTTTCTGAGCAGAAATTTGTGGTTTTCTAATAGCTGCTTTAAAAATACTTCGTTTATTTCTTGAAGTTAATTTACTCGGGCCACCTGGCCTGCGTTCATTTTCAACGAGTCCAGTATTTTTATATTTTCTTACGATGTAACCAATAGTTGTAAAGGGTATCTTAACCATCTTTTGAATTTCGCGATAATATTTTCCACTTTTATTAAGGTTAACAATATGAGTTCTCATGTCTAAAGAGACTTCTTTTGATTTCGTGGCCATTTCCCAAATTTTCTCTACGAGTGACCTTCACTGTTAAAAAAGATAATCTTCAATGTGTTTAATAAATACAAACTATCCAAAAAATTAACTATCATGTGAAAAATTGCATGAAATGATAGTAATACTTACCGGAGATATAGGTGTACAAATATACTTTTTGCAAGAAATTTTCCAAGTTTGTAAGATTTAGGTTTTATTTTCAATTATTTCAAAATATTTTTTTCGTTTACTTAGAAATAAACAACAAACTCACGTTCACACATTGCAAGGAATAAAATAGCTGCTTATATTTTTCTAAACTTTAAAAAAAGTGGTGTACAAATAATCATTTTGCCTACTGTATATCGACGACATTCAACAAATGAAAAGTCTTAACACACTAAATAGTTGGTAAACATATCTTTTGTTATTATAATTGGTCGTAATTTATAAGACCAAAACTTTGGACATATACTTGGATATTTGTTGCATTCAAAAAAAAAATACTCGGTAAGCTAATCTACAAATGAAATCTTATTTGCTTTTGACTTCCAATTCAAGTAGATATTATAATTTCAATGGAATTGGTGCTCAAAAATTTAAATTAGATGTTTGATTCTGAAGTGTGTTGAAAAACTTCAATGCATGTTCAGTGTCACTAATATACAAAAATACAAGTGACTTTCCAAATCAATTTCTTAAGAAATTTAGTTTCCTATTAAAGACCATATTACATCTCTGCCAATATATGACCATGAAGTACAAGTTGTCAGCTTTATTAGTTAGTTGTCATACAATCCCAACTTACGACTTGTGCCCCATTAAGTGTTAAATGAAATGTGTGCAAGTTTGATGATGTGTTAAATTTGATGTTGATCACTTTACAAAATACTGAATTTGAATTCACACATTGGTAAAAATTATATTATTCCATTCTTGGCTCTTAAGCATCTTAATTATTTTAACTTCTGCAATAAAAGATCTCATTTTTGCTACTCTTTCAAGATGTGATTGCCTTCATATACAGCTCATTTCATAGTCATTGTATTAGTTTTTGTAAAGTATTTGCCATATGTAAATTTAAGGTGCATTTATTTAGGGGTGTTTCTTATCCTTCTGATTATATCCGTTTATCTTTAGAGAAAAAATTAACTCTATTAAAATACAGTCAACATTAACACCATTAAATTCAATTTTTTTGGCAACACTACTTCGTCGATAAAAAAATTCAAAAATTCACCGAAGTCATTACACAACATCTGTGTCATTTTTAATAAGCTTCTTACAAGAAAAAGAAATTCCATAGAGATAAGTAAAGCTGAATATTGTATTCAGTTTAAAAGAGATACCTGGACATAAATTAGGTATTATTTAGGAATTAAAAAAAAAACATTCAGAGTTTTTAAAAAGTTATCTTGTATCGTTAATCAGTTTCGACCCACTACGAATGCAGATGACAGTATCTGAAGAACTCAGAATCGCCCAAAGTGTTGTCTCTAAACTATGGCAACGATTTCATGGTGATGAAAATGTCAGTAGACGCTACAGTACAGGTCGCCTCCAAAGGACAACGCTGAATGACGACCGATATTTGACATTAACTGCCAAAAGAAACAGATAGAGCACAGCAGCGAACTTGTCGCGTCAGATTTCGTCAACCACAGTACGATCGTTTTCAATGCAAACCGTAAACAGACGGTTAGGACAGTATAGTCTATATGCTCACAGGCCTATCAGATGTGCTTCGCTCAAGGCAACTCACTGTCGCAAGCGGTTAGCTTGGAATAGAATACATGCAATGTGGAAACGTCTACAGTGTGCTTGTGTTGTGTCTTCCGACAAGTCGAGGTTTAGCTTGAAGTCCGATTCAAGTCGCACGTTCATATAGTGAAGGCCATGTACCCAGAACCACCGAGACAACATCAATGAATTCCAATGTTAAGATGGTGCAGGAGTGCTTGTTTGGGGTAAGCATCATACTGGAATACAAAACAGATCTGCATGTTCGCACGTTCATATAGTGAACGCCATGTACCCAGAACCACCGAGACAACATCATTGAATTCCAACGTTAAGATGGTTGCAGGAGTGCCTGTTTGGGGAGGCATCATACTGGAATACAAAACAGATCTGCATGTTCGCACGTTCATATAGTGAACGCCATGTACCCAGAACCACCGAGACAACATCATTGAATTCCAACGTTAAGATGGTTGCAGGAGTGCCTGTTTGGGGAGGCATCATACTGGAATACAAAACAGATCAGCATGTTCGAATTGGATCTGTGACAAGTTAAATTTATCGGGGCATCATTCTAGAACCATATATCCGTTTGCCATGGGCGCTGGATTTGTGTTTATAAATGACAATGCTCGTACTTGCCATTCGAACTTCGTCAACGACTGGGTCCAATCGAAGGATATCACTCGTATAGAATGGTCAGCATTCTCACCGAATACGATAGAACATGTTTGGGATATTGCTTAGCCGATGAGTCACAGCCAGTCAATCTCCCCCCCCCCTACATTTGCACCGGACCTTCGTAGAACACTGCCAACAACGTACTGTTCAGTTGTTGTATAGGTCATATGTGGTGTAAGTGCTCCAGGGAGCTATCATCGTGGTTCGTAAGCCTGATATCATACGTGCGCTATCTCTTTTGTCCTTTCTCATTTGTTTTATACTTGGGCTTCATGAATAAATCACGTTTAGTTCTGCACCTTCTGTGTGTTATCAGTTCTGACATTATCCTTAATTTATGGATATCTGTGTATTATCTATAATATTGTAATTATATTACTAAAAATTGTTGCATATTTATCATAATTTTAAAAAATATTTTAATTATTTTCTAAATTATATCGTTTTTTACGCTTAAAAGTAATATTTTAAATATACATTGCTTATAATATTGTAAATTTACATTTGTTTCAAAACCTCATTAAATTCTAAAACATTGCTGTTTAAATTTTTCATTAAGATTTAAGAAATATTGTATAAAAAATTTATATTTAATAAAATTAGTGAGCTTGTGAAATATTTTCCTACACAAAATATTTTATTATGTGAAAATAATAGCAACTTTTGCTTTAATTTCAAAAATGCACTCTAAGTGGCTGATTTTCTCCTCTCCAAAAATCCCCACTCAGAGTATTTAAAACACATAATTAAGGAAGATCTCGTGCCATAAATTTGAAAAGTTATATTTTTCTTTGTAAGATAGATGTGAAAATGAATAAATTAAGCTTGCTCAAATCTTTAAGAATGCATTATTTAAAAGTGAGCACAGACTTCCGTGTTGTTTGAATTTCTAAGTAAAGGAAAATTAAATTTAGAAACTCAAACAAAAGACCGTAAATTAGAACTTTTGAATTGATGCAAATTCAAATGAGGCTTGTTAGAAGAGGAAAATAATCAATTCCAGATATTTAACATGTAAACTAAAAAAACAGATCACACATTTTATTTCAATATTTCTGATTATTGTTATGCCTATATTTCCTTAACGCTAAATTTAAGCAAAAAAAACTTTTACAAAGAATATAATTTTTAAATAGGTAAAAACAAAACTGGGCTAGTTCTTTTAATTAGGTAAGAGATTATTCAGTATCGCATACACACACACATTTTATATATATATATATATATATATATATATATATATATATATATATATATATATATATATATATATATATATATATATATATATATATATATATGAATTCTACATTTTTTAAAAGATTGTTTATATTAATAAATATTTTCTTCGTTCTATTAATTTGTTACATTATATAACAGATAATCTATTTTTATTAAAAATATGGGGAAAGAACAATATGTTATAAGGGAATTCACTTAGATGCAAATAATGTGCAAGATGCAATTCATGTAAGAATTTCATGTAAGAAAATGATCTTAATATAAGTAACTTTTAAATAAACCAGTTTAACTAAATTATTATTTTTATAATAAAATTTGCACAATGTTATCTCCTAAAGAATCATTCCTAAAACTTCTTTCATCTTTTTTCCGTATAGTTACATATGTTGTTGTTGTCGTGTACCAGCTAGGCTGGCAATATGGGGTTCGCTAATCCACTTTTCCAACTGAACCATTTTAGGTGTGGAGTCCGACTTCCTCAGTACACACATGCCATAGGTACCCGTTTATAGGGTAGGCAATCAATCACTCCACATTCATACAAGGAAAGGACAAAGACAGGATAGATAGAGAGAGAAAGTACATCCATGCCCGAACCGGGATTCGAACCCAGGACCTACCTATCCGCAGTCAGGCACGCTGACCACTAGACAGGGTGGGCGGCATAGTTACATATGCAATTATATTTTAAATGAAAAACACTAACTGAAATAATGAAATTAAGTTAGATATTTTTTTATTTAAACATAAAATATAAAAATGAACAACGATTTAATTGTCCATCAACGGCCACATTTTTTGTCACGAGGGGTAACCGTTTTGTATACAGATAATTTTAAGCAGCTTCCAAATCAATAAAAAATTCGGGACTCGCTCGAGTTAAGAATCGAACAGACAAAGCGTTAAGCCGAAAACAGAGTATTAACCATCAGGATGGCAGCTAGGCAATAAAAAAATGAAAATAAGTGTTACATTTCACAGCGAAGTACCTATTTCAATGTACTAGATTATTTAATTTAGACATCGCCAGGTAGCTTAGCGGTTAGGGCATCGGCCTTCAATCCGGCAGGGTTGAGTTTAATTCCCATTACCACCAAAGACTCACTGAGTGCTTGCGATATAAGTGCTTGTTAAATATCTGGAATGGAAAGTCGTGTGGTCGGTCATTGAGCAATTACCATGAGTGTAATGGTCATGAGAAAATTTCCTCCCCCTCCACAAAGTCAAAATTGAGGGAATGAATCCTCTGGTGGTGCCATCTACCGGAGGAGTGTTATAGCAAAGTCGTACTTTCACCTTCGTGATGTTTTGATTAAATGAAAGACACACCCTCTTCTGACTTAATTTCATAGTCCTCGGCTAACGAGCTTGACTTGTCCAAGTGTCATAAATAACAACAATATAATTTAGACACCATATTATGGTCAGTTTAAGTGTTGAAAATCACTGTAAAGCTTCTTTAAGCATTCACTGTGGGTATTTGCATTCCAGGAGGAATTCTCGTAGATGTTCACGTGTTCGCAAAAAAGAAGTCCCAGAAAAATTCCCAGCATTCGCTGCAATAAATGGCTATGCAAAATTAAGGCTCCAACAGCGACTGAAATCTAATCCTGTTCTATCATTAGACCATGATAAGTCAATATTATTGAATTTTGACCCCGCATAGTGGTCATTCTAAAAGGATAAGTTAGTTGCAAGATACTTGTGAGTCTACTGCATAAGTGGCTTCTGGAAGGGCTTTTCATTGAAGGGAAGCGCCAAGGGAAAACCCGGAAAACTCACAAGCATCCATCGCTATAGAAGTGCATGCAGAAGAAAGAAGACCAGTGTGCTTTTCTTGTTGCTCAACAGTGGCTGGGACAGAACCCGTAACTTTTCACTCTGAAGAGGCTGTTCAACCACAACGCCACATTAAATTTATACATGCACTTGTATGCTTTGCCCTGCTGAAAAGGCTCGATAATATTTTCCTTTCAAAATTGTATTGCATAATATTCTATAGTTTTATTAAATGAAAATATGGTGCTAATTTTGTTTCCTCTTTCCAAGCATCAAGCTCACAATGCGTACCCATGTGCCTTTAACCATATACACTGGCCACCAAAAATTAAGCAACAACCAGTTTTTTGCGCCTAATTTTCAAATAAATGAGTATTTTTTCAAACGGCGGGCACCTGAAGGTTGAATCCTATGCCACAACAAGACCAGAAACTGCTACTCATTTGTCGTTACCCAGCGGGCACCTGTGAACCAAGTTACGGAGGCGAGTAGCGTTACCCGCGCCATACCACCACAACCCGTTTATAGGGTGGGCCACATTCATACATCATCACGGAAGAAAGAATAGAGAAACACAGAGAGAACAGAGAAAGAAAGTAGCATCCATGCCCGAACCGGGATTCGAACCCAGGACCCACAGCTCAAGAGTCAAGAGCGCTAACCACTCAGCCATCGGTCGGCCAATAAATGAGTGTAGAAATGCAAAATTTGGATGACATATGCATAAAAGAGATAAGTATTGATTGTAATAATAGATATTTACATAAGAAAAACGCATAAATGACTTGCAAGTAAAAAAAGTAATCCAATTGGAAAAATCTATTCTTGGAAAAAAAAAGAATGATCACAGTTTTAAGGTAATATATCCTAGAAACAAAATAAAAAGGAGTTTAAATAAGGAGTATGCCCTCCCCTAGCTTGAACACATTGGCTGTCAATTAAGTTGTCGGCTACCAAAATGGAAAGCGAAGACCAGACATGGAGTAAGCTGCTTCCTACCGACTTTGGAGGAGAATTTAAAGCAGCAATACGACTACCAAGAACTCCCACAAATGCTCTATGTTACTCTGGTCTGGAGATCGAGCTGGCCATTCCATTCGCTCGATGCAATGACCCTCAAGATATACTTTAACAACACCAGCTCGATGAGGTTGTACTAACGACGGCTCGACGAGGTAGCTTTTATCATCCATCAGAATGAAATCATTGCCAATCGCACAGACATATGAATCAAGTAGATCATCCCGATATCGAACACCAGTCACAATTCCTCCTTGGGATACAAGCAGGTCAATGTGACCACCACATGAGATCGCTGCTAAAAACATTATACCAATACCATGGTAACTGCGTCGTTCTACAGTGCTGGATTTATGGTATCTGGAGCTTTGTTCCCTCCAGATCAGCACAGGTCCGGCATACAAATCATTCTCTCGGGTGAATCTGGACTCTTCTATAAAAAAAATCCTGAAGCCTATAGCTGTCGTCCAGGAAACGTGTTCTTTTGTTATTGTTGTCTTGTGCTAGCTAGGCTGGCATTATGGGGTGCGCTGCTCTACTTTTCCAACTGAACCCTATTTTGGTGTGGAGTCCGACTTCCTCAGTACACACATGCCATAGGTATCCATAAGCAACCGTCCACAACCCATTCATACAAAGACAGAATAGAGAGAGAGAGAAAGTACTTTCATGCCCGAACCAGGATTCATACCCAGGACCTCCCTATCCGCAGTCAGGCACTCTGACCACTAGACAAGGCAAGCGGCTACGTGTTCTTTTGTCCAAGATAAGTGGGCCATTCTGTATCGTCCGGGGAGAGGGACACACTCAACTGGTCGCTTTGCATATCGACCTTCATGGCGAAGATACTTTCGCTCTGTGTAAGTGGATATTTTTCTCTTTAACGCTACAGAGTGATGTCTGCAACAAGTTGCGGCACAGAAAGGTTTCTTCTAATTCATGCCGAAACAGCTTATAAAACGGCTCTTCTACAGGTGTTGTAGCTCGTTGTCGGCCTGGAATGTCTTCTGGACACAGAAACTTCAGTTTAATATCGATTCCAAACACGGTGGACCACACTGCGAGACACATTATAAGAGTCTAAAAGCATCAGCCTGTGCTATCCCCATTTGCATCCATCCGATCGACTGCCGCCTAAAGGAATCAGGCAAACGTTTTATCCGAGACATTGCGGGAATCTGCTGAAAATTGTTAGCGAATCTGGTAATAAGAATTTGAAAATCAACAAAAGAAATACGTAATTATGAAAACAAAAAATGTGTATATTTTAATATCTTATTTTGCTATTCAAGCAAATATATATCGACGGTTTTTATTTTGTAACAGGTACAAAAAATACTTTCTGTAGTATCTAGCGACTGTTTGGAGAGGTTTGCATCTCTTTCGAGAGAGGTTGCCATATTTTGTAGTAACGGCGGAGCGAGGTCCACGATATGTCGCCATATTTTGGTAGGAGCGGAAGGCTCCGAGTTAGTTTTGTGTTTTGTCTTGTTATTAAATGAGTGTTTGTATATAAATAAATATTTTGTCCAGAAAATGGTGATCGTTAATTTTCTTGGCCATTCTACACATCACACTTTGGTTTCCTTTTCATCACATAAATGTTTCATGAATGAGCTAACTTAATGAAAATTTGGTAAAATTTACTTATTCATCACATAAATTAATATTAGGTTAATATACTGTATCTAATATTAGTTTATGTGACGAAAAATAACATTTAATTAACAAAAATAAATCAAATTTAATAAAATTAAATATATAAAATTTTTAAAAATATACAATAATGAAATAAAAATATAAAGGCATTTTATAGCAGACACAATGTACCATTATATTTTTAAATTAATAATAATATTATATAAACTCACCATGAATTAGTAGTAGGTCAGCACTCATCAATGCAAAAGGTTTCTATTCAGTTCAGTCACTATTGAACAAAAAGGGATATAAATATCACTATTCTGGTTTCTACTTGTTCATCATATGGCATGGGAATTCAGAAGTTTTCCAGGTTTTCTGCTTTGTGACAAGTGAATACAGCCCACTCTCTACAAAGGGTGTTTCTGGAAGGAAATTTACACAGTGCTTGCTAAAATATTTTACAACAGTTTTAGCCCGTCAGGTTCTCACTTTAAGGTGCCTAATAATAGTGCTCACAGTGGTGTAATAAAAAGCGAATGTTCTCACAAGGGTGTTGTACTATCATTATGTAGTACAACACTCTTCATTAAATAGAACATTGATAGTACAACACTCTTCAGAGAGAAAGGTTCCAAGTTCAATTTGAGATACAGTTGTATAATGGGTAAGGTATTTTGCGTTTCTGCCTTTGGCATACACATCTGTCTGGGTGACTCCTTGGGCATGAAGTCTTTGCAAAGTATGAATATAGTACACCATCAATAATAAATCTCCCAAATGTCAATTTACACAGTGGATATCAAAATTCCTTACAAGCTTTAGGCAGTTAATTACATGGTATCAAACACATAATAGTAAATATGTCTTAAAATAAAAATCAATATTAATGATAAGACATAATTTTAAAACTTCATCTAATAAGATCATAAAATAATTAAAGAAATTAAATATTTTTGAAAATTTATTAATGGCAACTACTGCATAAAATTTTATTTTAAATTTATAATTATTAATAATTTTCTTTCATCTTAATAATGAATTTTTCTTTGAAAATTACTATTAAGTATTTTTAATGCATTTTAAAAACATAGAATTTCAACAAATTGATATATATATATATATATTGTATATTTACAATTTAAAATTAAATACCTGGAACTAGTTACAGAATTGTAGAGTACAAAAATAAATTTAATAAATTAAGTAATTTCCTTATGATGAATACCAGAGGAAACATAATTGATTCTTATGTAAATTTTATATCATATATTCATAATGCATTTTAAATTAGCAGTATATACTTTCAGGTACATTCAATATAAGCCCATTTGAGTGATTAATATTTTTATGTAGTACATAAGTATTAATTATTTAAAATTAAATTATTATAACAAATACTATTTTTACATGGTATACAAGTATCAATTATTTTAAGGATTTCCTTCAAATGAATATTTGTCACAAATTATTTAAATATTTTTATTAATGATGCTTAGAAATTTAAATTTATAATTTAGATAACTTAAAATAAATAAATCATTTGAAGCATGGTCAGTCTGTTAATAAATTTAAATGATTAAAAATAGCTTGACAAAAATCAAAAAACTTAAGATTTAAATTCAACAAGTTTATGTTTTAGAAATAAAAAAATGAATGTAGCTTCAACATAATTTGACAAATTGCGAAAATAATTTGTTCATTTTCAATGCATGAATAGCTTTAGACTTATAAAGTTAATTATTTTTATAGTCTAAATCTGCAGCATCTAAATTAAATTTCATAAATTTGTCAAAGTATGCTGTAATTTTCAAATTTAAAAATGTACATATTGATTTGACAAGATTTATATATAATGAGAACAATCAAACACATTTTTATAGTTTTTTAATAAACAAATTCTTTGTCTGTACTTTATTTTTAAAATACCCTTACAAATAGTTTATATTCTTCTCAAAAAGATATTAAGAGGAAAAACTTCAGTCAAAAAAAATAATGATTTACAACTGTAGCATTTTTCCTAGTTATTTATCTTTCCTTATCATTACAATCATAAAAAAAATATGCTAATGGAAATATTTTTAAAAAAGCTATCCTAATGATAAACAATATATTTTGAATCCTAGTAAACATAATATTTTAATGTACACAGTCACAAGCATCGTGATAATTTATAAAATATCAAGAAGGATTTTTGAAAATTTGATGTTACATGACATGAATTAATTATGGTATATGTTTAGTTGAATATATTTGAATATCTCAAAATGGCTTGCAAATATGTGGAAAATAAAATATTTATAATACTTTTAGTGTCACAAAATATGAAAACTTTGTTAATTTTTAATCCTTGGTGTTTGAACACTCTGCAATCAGTCCAAAATATGAAGTATATATGATAAATAAAATGTCCTTTTTTCAACACATGTAAAATAAACAATATCAATTGAAATTATATTATTCCTCTATAATTTTATGTTTACAATGTATTGTTTCTTTCACTGAATGCTCATGTGTAATTTATATTATATGGTTATCTTAAGCAAAAAAACAAAACTAATTGTTAATATATTTAAATAAAAAATAAAACAAACATATATATATATATATATATATATATATATATATATATATATATATATATATATATATATATATATATATATATATATATAGTTAATAGTATAATTTATAAAATATAAAATGCAATGAATATAATGAAACAAAATACAATGAAAAATGCCAAAAGTAGAATATTAAATGGAAGACAATATATTGAAATATTAAAGCATTGAAATATTAAATGGAAAACAATATATTGAAATATTAAATGGAAAATAATATATTGAAAAGAATACAATGAAAAGAATTACATTGAAAATACTTGAAAGAAAGATAAATAATATAAAGATCACATTGCCAATGTGGTCAACACCCCCTGATGAAGCTGGCCATGTTGGTACTTTATTCCATTTATATTTATCTTTCTTTCAAGTATTTTCAATGTAATTCTTTTCATTGTATTCTTTTCAATATATTATTTTCCATTTAATATTTCAATATATTGTTTTCCATTTAATATTTCAATATATTGTCTTCCATTTAATATTCTACTTTTGGCATTTAATTTTTCAATGTACTATTTTCCATTTGGCATTTTTCATTGTATTTTGTTTCATTATATTCATTGCATTTTATATTTTATAAATTATACTATTAACTTTACCTTAGTAATACTATTCCAGCTGCTTTTGCGCTAAATATATTGCTAAACTTAAAACTTAAAATTTAATATATTCTTGTGCTTTTGTTTATATGTCTGACTTTACATTTATATCTTTATATATCCTTGTGCTTTTGGTTATACATCTAACTTTGCATTTATATATATATATATATATATATATATATATATATATATATATATATATATATATAGATATATATATATATATATATATATATATATATATATATATACTCAATCCTTTAGTTATAATTAATTCTAAATATTTCTCATTTACAGAACACTTCAAAGAATTAGATAAAAGTACATCCCAAGCATTTGCAGCATAATAGTAAAATGCAAATCAATATATTATACACAACACTTAAATGGCAATAAAAACTTTTATTTTTCATTAAGTATTAACAGGAAACTATTTTCCTTTATACATCAATCACTCTTGGCTTTGTATATTTACCAAAGAGTATATCACAAGAAAGGAAAACAGAATTTATATATATATATATCACAAGACAGTATTTCTTCAAATATTAAGGCACATTTCTTTTTCATACATTTTGGGAATATGATTAACAACATAATAGTGTTTTCTAATTTTAACAAAATACACATTAGAAATTAACAACAAACTTATCACATGTGAAATATTTTAACAACAAATAGTAACATTTACCAATAGTTTGACATATCACTTCAAACATTTTTGAGCATTGTAGGTAATTAAAATATCAAATATAGAAATATAGTTAGGCTTGTATCAAACAACATCATGAAATACTTTCTCTTATTCAACAAAAAAATTTAACTAGATTCTAAATTTTAAAATATTTGATAGCTGAAATTATAAAAAAGAGTATGACTAGGTAAGTATATTCCTAATGACCAGTTAATTTGAAGTTACTCTACAAAAATTTCTAAATAAAATATACCTCAATTAAATGATTTCATAATAAAAGATTTGTGATTAATCTCAAATATTCACTAATAAATATAAAATTATACATAATATCATAAATCACCAATTACATCATTCATTTATTTCTATTTTACACTTACATAATGTTTTAAGATAACAATATACTGATAATAATTTGAAGATGAGATCTTGCTATTTAGTATATATTGAGAAAAATGTAAAATTTGTAATATACCTTATCTTTATACATTTCAATATTTAATTATTTTATAAATTTCCTGATTATTGGAAAATATTAATGAAATTCACGAATATTCTCTTTCAGCTTAAGAACTACTCTCTCCTGTGAGGATAAATTTCCAGATTGACTCAGACTAATGCACAAATTCCTTTTGTAGTTTAATAAATTTGAGATGCTATTATATCATCTAGGGATTGCTGCAATGCAATAAAGGTGAACATCCCAATGAAAAGAAACTAAATGAAATAAGTACAGTAGAGAAGAACCTTGCCAATACCAATTTCAACATTCACATGATGAATAAGTGATAGCTGTGTAACTCTTAGATGGTTCTTAAAAAATAAATACCAGTCTTTTGAGGTTTGTCATAACTAGTTTTTTTTTTTTACAAGATTTTTGTGTGACTAACGGAAATAGAAACTTTCTGAAATTGGAAAAAGTAGGTTCAACTCTATCCATAATTGGTAGCCCATTTTATGTGATAACTTTAGAAATTAAACTTTCAAATTATATGGATGAATTGCTGAATAATTATTAAAACTATGAATTACAGAAGAAACATAAAATGTCATCAAAGTTTGAGAATCATGATGTCACCAAAATTTAAGAAAGGTAAACAATTAACAAATGTATGTGTTTAAATATTTCAGATTTCTTTTAAAGTTAAGCTACATATGGTTGTTTGTAATGCATCAATAATTTTGCTTTGATTTTATTAACTATGCCATCTTAATGCTTATCATTGCAGAAACATTTTCAACTGTGGCCTTTTTTAAAATTGAATTGCATTGTATAGTGAATTTGTACTTGAAACTTGGAAGAGACTCGAGTGTTAGTTAAGAGAATATAGCTTTTACCCATTCATCATCATTTTAGAGTTATATCAAGTGAAACAGTTATGATTTATAATAACAAAGTCAAATCATAAGTTGCAACATTTTGCGCTAAAATATGATTTTAGATTATAACCTCTGAGCAAACTAATGATATCACATTTGTACATGTTGCAGTCAAAACAGCACAATTCTGAAATGAATTCCACATCCTAATTTGCTCAGCTAGAAGCACAGTTTGCTATTGCAGATAGATCCACTGATTCTATAAAATCTGATGCAAGTTTTGTAACAGAATCACACATATTGAGCACTGTAAGCAAAATAATTTATTATTCTCTAGAAAATGAAAAATATCAGACTGTAAAAAAACGCTTGAAAATATTGATTCTAGAAACAAAAAGTAAAAAATTAGAAAACTAATACAAGGTATTGAAGTACAAGATAACCACTAGTTGCTTTCACAAATTACAATTCCTTTACAATTGTTTTCATGCATGTGTTCTTAATTAGAAAAATCTGTTAGTGAACCTCTACTTGTTATCCTAATAAATAAATCAATAAACTTAATATATTTTAAAATTAAGTATTTATTTTTTATCATGATAACTTTTGATATACACCCATAATTTTGTATTTTTATTAGTAAGAAGAATCTCTAATTTAATTGCAGTACAAATTATAAATAAATAAATAATTATTTTTAAATATTTGACATTATAGTAAAATATAGTTCAATGAAATAAAATATAAAATATTTTACACTCTCATTTCAATTTCAGAACATGTTATGAAAATAATATATATAATGTAATTGACTAAAGTTAACATAACTTAATAGCATTTTTTAAATAAGTCATTCTTTGGATTATATGAATTATGTTATTCCTGGAGTCCCTCAGAAGCACTTTCTGGTAAATCTATAAAAAGAAAAGAAAAATATATAAAGTTTTGATTAACAAGCTAATAATTTTTGGTAACATAATATTAAAATATTTTTTTCAAATAATGGAGTATATAATTCAATAACTCATTCCAAAATTTCTTAATAAACATTAAAATAATTCTTTCATATTTATTTGAAACTTTCAAGTTTTATCTAAAAGTGTGTGGACACATTTATTTCATATTTTTTCAACTTGGAACTAAACCTCACATTTTTCTATCCATTACTTTAAGTTCACTCAGAATTTAACCAGTTTATTTTATTGAAAAAACTTAATAAGTCTCTTGAAAATTTCAATTTAGAAACTACATGCTTTTGGTTGAATATAACTAGATGCTTTTTACAATATATTTATATATATATTTCTTTATGGAATCTTAATAAAATATGTTGTCCATCAAGCCAATAAAAATGTCTACATACAGTTCCTTTTATAAAAAAAATTTTAAATAATTTTCTTTCCCATTATATAGAGTTCTCAAGAAGTTTCAGCAATTTAGCTTCTTTCAAAACAATTGCTTTGAAGTTGTCATCTGATTCATCTCAAAGTTTATCATTAGACTTATATCAATTAAAGTTTAATCTTATTTATATTTTATAATAATTTTTCTTAAAAAGTATATACTTACTGTTTTAATAAACATTTGATCATATGAAATATAAATTTCATAAAAATTAACTTATTTAGTTCTTTTATTGATTTTACTATTTTTCTATAATAGAAAATACTAAAATATATCATAAAATCTTTTTTAAGTATTTAACAATAGTTTTCATTGTCCACAATACAAAAGAGAATTTGAACTAAATCACAGTCATAAAATATCATTTGAAGTGTAAATAAATAGAGCTCAAAATCATTAAAATGGTCCTAAAAAATTTGATTTGGAAAAATAATTTATTCTTTTACATTTTATCACTCCAACAATCTAAATATTTACAACAATCACCAAAAAAATATGTGTGATAGTTTTAAAGTTAAACACACACACATAATTTAAAAAATTAACTGATCATCAAAAAATAATTTCTATGGAAATTGCTTTGTTCCTTTTTAGAAATTAAATAAACTGTTTCAGGCTTCAGAGTTTTTATTATTTCCCCAGAATACATAAGCTTTTCTACAATAACCATATAACAATTAAAGAGTATAGATTACCATTATTTGCAACAATACATAAAAATAAAAGTACCCATATAATAATAAATCAAAAATATTTTACTCTATAAATACAAAATTCAGTTAAATAAATTTTTACACTAAACTAAATGTGTTAAAAAAATTAATAAATAAAGTAATTTTTAAAGTTTAATTATTAAGTACACTGATCACTTTAATAATCAGCACATCTAAATAGCACTTACTTGAGAACTTTAATGAATGAAATTGTATCTTACATGATAAAGTTTTAAATAATTTTGTTTGATGTAATTAAATTCACAATTTTAGGATTCACTTTTTTTGATATCCAACACTTAACATGCTAAACATTTTTAAGTTAAACATGATATAATCCATTTATTGGCTTTAATGAATACAATTTTTTCACCCTCACAAAAATAAATTTTGAATTTATTATATTTCTCAACGTACATTTTTATATTTTTCATTTATGGCAGAACTTGATCATAGGTTTTGATTAGGCTTGAGAAAAATATAACATTACTCAATTTTAATCACAAATCATTAACTAAAATGTACAAATGCAACATTGCTAGATTTTAAACAAAGCATTTATTATTTTAACCCATCAAATTCTATTTAAGGTAATGAAGTCAAGTATATTAAAATCACAAGAACCCAGAGGTTCCAATTATATTTTAAAACAGACACAAAATATCCTTTTTTGTTTGATAATAATAAAACTAACTGGACTATTATCAATATAACCATGAAATAAAATATTCACAATATCTCACATTGTTTTCAATAGAACAAAAATGTGAAATTATATTAGTTTACTAATGATATATCAGAAAATTTACCAATTTTTAGTAAATAAATATAACAAAGTTTAAAAATGTTTGTATGTTGCCCTCTTTCAAAGAAAATTCATGCTAATTTTATAAAATAAAATCCTAAGCTTCTAAATAACAATTCACAGAAGAAGTTATTTTAAAATATACAATAAAAATTTATAATGACTTTTATTACAGAACTGTACAGAAGATTGATAACACAATGCAATACAAATAAAAATAATAAGTATACAATTATTCTTTTTATTATTAATTAAATATATTATTTTAAGAAATTAGATTCTTTATGAAGGATTTTTCTAGACAAATTTGTTCATTTCTATATCAGAATATTAATATTAGGTTGGTGCGTATGAAATGTCGGATTCTTAAGTGATTGTATAAAACTGCATATCTTTCTTCAAAAGCTGTTTATTCAATCAAAGTATGCTCCATTCGCTTCAATACACTTCTCCCAACGAGATTTTAAAGCGTAGATGCCTGTCTTAAAAACATTTTGGTCTTTAGAATTAATAAACTCTGATATCGAGTTTTTTAGACTGTCTTCATTTTCATAGTGTTTGGCCCTTAAAAACAGCTCTAAATGCTTGAAAAAATGAAAATCGGTCGGCGAGAGATCCGGTGAATATGGTGGATGCTGCAATGATGAGCATACGTTTAACCGATCCAGCTTATTTCGCTCTGTCAGTGCGTGCGGTACCCACTTGTCCATCTTCTTAACCTTGCCAATCTCAGAAAGGTGTCTCAATATCGTTGTATGGTCAACTTTCATCCTGATAGCAAGTTCCCTCGTGGATACGGCTGGATCCGCTTCCACTAGAGCCTTCAGGTCATCATTCTTCACAGACGTTTTGGGTCTTCCGCGCGGCTCATTTTGCAGTGAAAAATCACCAGTCCGAAATTTTTCGAACCAACGCTGCACTTTCCGATCGTTAACCGTATTCTCCCCAAACGCTTGGTTTATGTTGCGTGCAGCTTTTGCAGCACTATTACCAAGTTTGTACTCATATAAGAAAATGACGCGAATGTCGGCAGAATTCATATCGGCAATAAACTCAAAAGAAATAAAAAAGGGAAGACCTTCGAGAAAACCTATTTTGCTGAAATGAGTCTCTGGCAATGGACAATACGAGTATGAATGAGGTTATGCCAAATACAAAAGTATAACGAAAACAGGGAGGAAAACGTCCGCATGTAAAGAGAATCCGACATTTCATACGCACCAACCTAATATATTGTTAGCCTAGATATTTAACTTTATAAGTTATTGCAATGCTACATTTATATTTTACTATTTGACAGATTTTCTGTTTATCAAGCTTTTAAAAATCACATTGAACATAATAAATATAATCTTTTACATGCCTTTTTTTTTATTGTTTATGGCATAATGTACGTAAGAAAAAAGAAATACTATTCTAGAGGAATTCAAATGTAAAAGAATTACATTTTTGTTAAATTTTATAAAGACTTTTAAAAGAGGCAGAAGATTAATAATATTTAAGTAATGGACAATAAAAGATTAAACTGAAATAAATTGAATTTAATATCAATTTAGCTTCAATAAACAAGAGATATGCATCCTACAAGTCAGTCATGTTCTTTCACACAATTTATGCCATACATTTAAATTGTTACAAAGGTATAATAATAAAGTCTTTAATTATATATATTAAGGTATAATAATAAAGGCCTTTGTAAAAATAAAGTCCTTAATAAGGATATGTATATAATTGATGATTTTTCAAACATCTTGATTTAGCTTTCTTATTTTAGTTTTAGTGACAAACAGTAAGAGTTTTTCTTCTCTTTTTTATAAAAGATATGTATTAAAAATTTCCAACATGTTTCAAATAAGAAAATTCCCTTTTATAATACAATTGAAACAATAATTTATTTATAAATATAATATAAAAGAATGTTATATTTCTTTTTTAATAATTTATTGATTCAACAATGCATAACTTAAATAAATATTTAATCATAATGCAAATATAATTTAAAAGTTTAATATATTTTAATTAATTTTATTTCTTAGAGTTTATTACAGATTATTAAATACACGATTAAAGATAAATAATATGTTATAAATTTATAACTCATTTAGAAAAAAATACTATTTTTATATAATTACTAAACTGGCACATAATTTGAATGTTTTTAGACAGTTTTTAGTGAAATAGAATAACATATATTAGATAGCTTTTACAATATTCAGTTTAACATAATAGTAAAATTGAAAAATTTTACAGCAATTATGACAAAATACATTTAAGTAAAAATGAACTTTTAAAATTTAAGTTTATGTAATGGAAAATTAAGAACTAGGATTAACATATGATAATCAAAAAAGAGGGTAAAAATAATTTTTTATTGCATTAATATGAATAGAATACTTTAATAATATAATTTTTAAAGAAGAGTTAGACATTATAAATTCTCAAAATAAGGAAATTTAGTACAAACTATACCAATAATGTGGTCAGAGAATATTATATAAATGAGAATTATTACTAGCTTTTTGAATTAATTTATTTCTTTTAAACTAATCAAGAGATTATTACACAACTTTTACATTATTTTTAGGTGATAGAAGCACTGTTTAAAAGCACTAATTTTAAATATTCCTTTCAAACATTTAAAAGCATCTTATATATTATCTTCTCAGGGTTATATTGAACTTTGGAAAAAATGAAAGCATCAGTTGGTAATAAATTGGAAAAATATGATATGTGATTTATTACTGCAGCTGAATGTTTAGCAAGATATTTCTTTGCAGACAATGCTATTAGGGATCTCAAATTGTTGCATTTATGAAAACCTCATATAAAATCATGCAATATCTATTTAACTCACTTTAATATGTTACTAAACCGAAAAAAGGCATCCTTTCAAAGCACAAAATAATTTTTATTTTTAAATTTAGATGAATAAATTACACATTAAAAAATATTATTAGTCTTACCTCAGTCTTAAAATATAAGTTAGGAAAAAAAGAACAAATTGCACAGAAGAAAAACTAAATGTCTCATAAAAAATGTGCAGATATGGGAATCTAATGGTTTTTTCCTTTGTACTCTTAATACTAAGTATTACTATAGAATATAGACACTAGGTTTTTCAACTTCTATTATGATATACTAAGAAACTGATGTGCTTACTTGCAATAGTTCAAAAATTTTTTGCTTCTACATAAAATTCTAAGACTCAAAGCAAGCATAAAACTTTTCTCACTTTTTCTGAGATTTAAAACTAAAAATTAAGCTACACATTTTCTTCGTTTCAGAATGTTCATGTCCATTAGTTTTGCTTAAGAATGAATTCTTCCATATATTTTTCTCAAATTTTAAAATTTAAAAGTGTGATTCATTTTCAGTACTTCAGCAACTACATTTAAAGCCATTCATGCCACGATGCTTTCAATAAGGATGTTTAAATCATTAAACTTTTCTAAGAAAATATAAAATTTTATGAAATTTAGTAGCAAATTGTTTTGTATAATATGCTTTCAGTAAATAATTTTGGAGTTTCAATGTGCAAACAAAAAAACTATTTTAAACTGGCCTCAACAAGAGTTGAGATATTTTTCTTTCGAAAAATATCTTCACACATATAATATCTTTCCATTTTGATTTTCAGTTTTCAAATTTTTTAAGCGTACAGGCTCTACATTAAAATTATATTCATTAAAAAGTCAACAAGCAACTAAATGCATAGCTAAAGTTAAAATGATATAATGTTGTTGTGCCAGCTAGGTTGGCATTATGGGGTGTGCTGCTCCACTTTTCCAACTGAACCATATTTTGGTGTAGAGACCAACTTCCTCAGTAAACGCATGCCATAAGTACCTGTTTATAGGGTAGGCAACCATTCACAACTCATTCATACAAGAAAAGGACAAAGAATAGATAGAAAGAGAAAGTACACCCATACCCGAACTGGGATTTGAACCCAGGATCTCCCTATCAGCAGTCAGGTATGTTGATCACTAGACAAGTTGAGCGGCAAATGAAATAATAAATACAAGAAATAACTTTAAAAAAAAGCTTATAGAAAATCTAACAAAACGTTCATGGTAAAAAAACATAACCTAATATGAATCCAAAATGTTGTAATATTGAAAGATTGATTTTATATAATGAATTAAAATATGTGTTTATTAATTGCAATATATATCAAACTAAATTAGTGATACGTTAATCATTTATGTTTTTATTTATAAACTATTTCATTAAATTTAAATTTTTTACACAATTAAAGCAATCTTTTCCAAAGTTAGAGTTAATCATGAACTCAACTAAGACAAAAAGGTTTTATTTCCTAATAATAAATTTTAAAGTAAATTATTTTTTAAATGCTTTAATTTATGTTGCTCAACATTTCAAATCTATCAAGTAATTTTATTTGAATCATGGGAAAAAATTCCAAAAATCTTAATAGAAACAAGAAAACAAATTCCTTATTTATTTTTAAAAAATCAAGTTACAAATATTTGTAACAACACTACCTTCACTTTTAATGAAAGAGAGGGACTCCGAGAATATTCAAAATCTTGATTTTCCTTTTGGTCCATCTCCAACAAATTCATGACCTAAGCCATTACCACATTTTCCACATGAAACCTAGAGTAAAAAATATCTTAAATGATTTCTCAATTAAATATTAACAAAAAGGTGGAAACTTAAATCATTCTTTTAAAAAATAAAAAAATCATGACACTTACAGATCATTAAAATATTGAAGACTAGCATAGGAAAGTTAAAAACTAGCATTCACATTAAAATTAAATGAAACAGTTTTATTTTTTGGATCCTTGGATTGAAAAATACTTAAAAGACAAGAGCTAAATTGAAATGAAAGTTTTATGATTAATATCTGATACACTTTATTTTATAATTAAAAAATTTAGTGCAATGAAATCTACTTGAAAACTAGAAATTCTGATATTATAGCATTCTAATTAATGTCAAATATGGAACATTTATGAGAATAATATTTGTTTATTAAATTTTAAAAAGACAAAACACAATGACTTTAATTAAACAGTGAATTGAAGATAATAAAGAAATATTAAATGAAAATGAAAGTAAACTGAAAATAAAATATATTTAATCTTCATAAACAATAAAATAATTTAAAATTTACATTTACAAAATATTCTTACTTTATAGGTAAGTGAAGGTCTGGATTTTTCTTGTCTTTTTGTGACACTATTTTCATGAATTGTTTCAGTAAATGCAGGCCATGGAGAAAAATGCTCAAATTTTGTTCTACTTGAAAACAATTCATTTCCACATTTTGAACATGCATATAGTCCTATAAAATATAGTATTTTATACAAAATATAATTTTATAATGACTGCAAACCTAAATTAAACAAAAATTTCATCTGAAGCATAACTTTTCTAGCACATAAAATAATTGTATATTTTTATATAAATAAAAAAACTCTTAATTTATTTTGCATAATATTTCAGAATTTTTTAGTTAAATGTTTAAAATAAAAGAAATTTTTTTCAAACGATGTTACAAATCATTCCCTAAATAAACTAACACAATAACATTAATTTACAGAAACATTATATTTCTCTAATTCCTGTTTTGATATCACAACCATTTCAAACAATTAATATACTTTAATAATTTAAATTACCGATAGAATGAAAGATCCTAGTTTACATTCCACAAAAACTATTATCATATTAGGAGGAAAACCATAGCAAGAAGATAATTCTAAATCAATATAAAATATTTATATTTTTATTCTTTAAATTTATAAGCAAAAATTAAGCTTGATACATTATAGAAATAAAACTAATTTAAAAATTGATTCTATGCAATTTTTTTTTAACTCAAGGAAGTAACTTAAAAGGGATAAGAAAATTTTTGCTTGTGTAAATATAAGATACAAAATCGCACAATACAACCTACTAAGTTGAAGAAAATGACCAAAAATAATAAAAATGATGAAGAAGATAAATATTTAGTAATAGTAAATTTTAGTATTAATGCACAAAAAACACCTAATACTAAAAATTTAAACAGAAAATTATTATTAAAAATTTAAAAATAAGAGCGAAAAAAATTGAAAAATTCATAGAAAAATTGACATAAAATAGCTATATTTTATATAAATTTACTCAAGTCATCTAAAAAATAAAAAACATTATTAGGCTTTTAAACATCTTAAAAGATGTTTAAAAGACTATCAAAATTTTTTATCATATATTTATATATGATAGTAAAAATAAATTTCCATATTAATTTTAAATTCCATATTAATTAATTTCCATATTAACAAAAATCAAATGTACATGTAATATAGTTTACCCATTAATTCTTACCGAATTAAATATGCTGAAAATCTTAAATTCAAAATTTACAAAAATAAACAGATAGTTTCATCACTTTTTAGATACAGCAATAATTTAATATTTTAAATATACTAATTAGGGCAATTAAGTTTATCCAAACCTGATTCAATGCAAGTCTGTATTGTAATGCACATTGTTCTTTAAGAATAAATTTATATATAGCAAACATGTCAAAAACTTTAGTTTCCAAAATGTTCATCTAATCATGTTACAATAAGAAAAGCAAAAATCTCAACAAAATGTATAAAATAAATGCAATTTTCACATTATTTTTTTGCATATTACATTCATTGAATATGCTAGCATATTATAATAATTAACTTTATTGACACATGCAAATTTTACTAGGGTCTTAAAACTCATACCAAGACAAAATATAATTGTTATTGTTTAATTTTTCATTAAGTATGAATTATACATCATCAGATGAGATCTGTATAAAATTAGTCCAATTAAATATTGATGCTGACCAAAGTAACAAAATGGGAACTGATATTTTCTTAAGATCAAAGAATACATGCATCAATCTTTGATTAGGAAAAAAATGAATAGTTTTTTTTTTTTTTTTTTTTAAATAATTTAAATTTGAATTTCGAGTAATGTTCTTCTTAATGTTCTTCTTCGAGTAATGTTCTTCTTAATATGAAAATTTAAGTGGATTCTGCTACAGTTCCTATATTATAAGAGCATAAATTAATATAACTTTAAATTAAGCAGATCTGTGTGTATGCATAACCTAAAAATTGTTACTTTAAAATTTAACCAAAACTTTAAAATATCGATGAATAAAAATTTTAAAATTTATATAACCATGAAAAAAAAATCAATTATATGAAATATTTTCCACTTAATTCTATATAAAATACAACAGCTACCAATGATAACAGGTTTAACTCTTTAATTCAAACTAAATTTGCTATTTTTTCATTTATATATTGCTTTTTTCAAAATTTACCTTTAAGATCAATACCAATTTTATTTTATGTTTGGTAGGGAAAATTCTTATGCTGGCAATGTCAAATTACAAAAAATAAAAATTGAGAAAATTCTACCAACAATAAGACTGATCTCCAAAATGCTCTTTGTATTTTTATCATAAATGAAAAATAAGTTTGAAAATAGATTAAAAAAAATTTAAATTATAAAATGCCATATTCATAAAACAAAAGCATCTAGTCACTGAACCATATTTCAAATTTTAGAAAAAAATTTTAGAATAAAACAATTTAATTATAGATACAACTATTTTAATGAGAGCAACATATTTGGTGACTTTAGGAATTTATTGATTGAGCACATCTAAACTAAGCCAGAAGAAATATAAATCATGGACTCTTTATACTGACAAATAAAGTCACTTAGAAATTTCACAACTAATTACACCTATAATAATTAATGTTCAGTGCTTTTGGCCAAGAAATAAAATTATCAGTACCTTTATACCCATTAAATCTAACTTAAAGCATAATTGCTAACAAATAAATCAAAATAAAATATATTATGAATTGATATTAGAAGGGTACAGTGGCCTTGTTAAATTAGGCACCATTCTCGTTATAAGAAAGAAGTGATGTTTAATTCTGACTTAACCAAAGATATGTCATATTGACTAAAGGTGGCTGTGGTACATTAAATAAATCATATTATCCTCTAAATGAAATGTCCTGTAAGTCTGGAGGTAAAAGGTCAAATATTAGTGAGGAGTCTTCAGGTAATACTGCCCATCAACTGCCATCTAACTGGAAGAGCCTGATTCTGGGCTTATTGAAAAAAAGTATGTTGGTGCACACACAATATTTGAAGGAAAAATTTAATTAAAAAAAATTTAAAAAAATAAAAAGTAAAACTATAATAAAAGTAAAAGCAAAAATATTTTTATACCATTTGTATTCTATCATCCAATTGTTTTATATTTTTCTTTATATATTTTAAGGTAAATTAATTGATTAATTAGTAATTTTATGAAATATAATAATTAATAAATATTTTAAATATACACAAAAATGCAGAACCTCTATAGTTACATTAATCATTTAATCTTCATTCACTTATCATTCATAGCTATAAGAGTAATATATTAAATTATTATTTGCAAACACAGCCCTTGTGTCATATTGGTAACAGGAACCATTAAAACAAAGGATTATACTACAGGAAAAAAGCAGAAAGACACTAGGATTTTTTTCAAATTAGAGAAGAACTTTCAATATTTACATAATTTTATCACAGCACTTATAAAAACTAATTAACAAACAGATAACCATATCTGTAACATGAAATAAAAAATTATTCGCTTATTACAATTAAAAATTAGTTTTGGCCACATCATACTGTGTGAAAAAAGTAGGACAGTTCTAAATAATGAAAATAAAAGTCTTGTTAATAAAGAATTCTTCTGCCATTTGCTTTAATTATTTCAAAGACTCAATTAGCCTTGAGTTATTTAAGCCTCGAATTTCAGTTTGACAAAAATTGCCCCAAAAGCAATACAAAGCTTCTCAAAAATTGATAATAGATTCATATCACTTCCCTTTGATGTAAACACACCAAACAATTACTGACCATATAATTTCAACAATATTGAGGTCTAGACTTTTAGCAGGCCATGTCAAAACCCAAACATTATTTGTTTCCAACCAATTTTTAAAGCCACTGGAAGTGAGAATTGATGTTCCATCTTGCTGAAATATCCAACTTTCTCCACCTAGCTCAGCGACATAGGGAAGAAACTCTGAATTTAAAATTTGAATGTAATCTGTATCTTTTTCTACCTGTATGTTTTTCTACCATCGATTGAAAAACACTAGAGTTTACTTTCCATCGTACCTAATAGCTATCCAAATCATTAAACTACTTCCTTCCATCTGTTTCATAGAATAAGTTTCTTCTTGTGTACCCAGACAATACTGATAATATTGATAACTGTCAATACCATCTAAATTGAATTTTTTTAATCAAAAAAAAAATAACTGAATTCCATTAGAACTCCAAGACATGTGTTGTTTGGCCCACTGTAGCAGGTGTTCAATATGCCTTTTGTTCCATTTAGGATGTTACTTTCTTTCCTTGAATAAGAACATTTCCAACTTTTTTATGTAGATGCAAAATGTTCTTCTGGTTGAATGTGATATTCCAGCTTAGCCTTGTACTTTTCCAATGCTTCTACACATTTTTTAAAGTTCTTTAAAGATTTTCCTTTGATCATGTGGAGTCAATTCTTTAGGTCTGCTAGTCTTTGCTGTCCTCTGACTCTTTGAACTTTACAAGAAGTTAAAAACAGCATTTGGACTGAAACCCTTGCAATTTCTCTTACACCTTTGCCATCATCATTATATACCACAATTTGACCTTTTTGAAAGTCACTTAAAGATTTACCCCTAAGTATTTTAACTAGAATACTGAGGATTTATTTCAATAAAATATACTTTTTTAAAAGAAGGACAATTTGAAAAAACAATATTTTCAACAAATTAAACTGCTATAGATTCCAAAATGAGAATATTTTTGCAGGTGGCCTTCTAATTTTTTCACAGAAGAAAAATCCTTAAGTGCTATTTTATAATAATTCCTTAGTTGTAGATAGAACTCATTCATTGATAACAAAATAAAAAATAGTTTAATAAAATAAAAAAAGAAAATTTACATTAATTGCATTAAATATAAAGCCCAATTTATAAAATATGAGTGTCATTCTTTATTCACGCAGATGTA
Organism: Latrodectus hesperus; assembly: GCA_037975125.1. NCBI lineage: Eukaryota > Metazoa > Arthropoda > Arachnida > Araneae > Theridiidae > Latrodectus > Latrodectus hesperus. The sequence continues at coordinate 22,108,342 of CM075852.1, forward strand.
CAGGAATTTATCATTATATTGAAATTTTTATCTTAAGCTTTTTCATTTTATCCTAACTGAAAGTAATTTTTATAAAAGTCTTTATAAATAAAACTTATTTTATATACCTTCATTTTAATTTTTGCCACATGACTGAATTTAAAAAGATACAATACTAGATGCTGACATATACTTCAAATGCACTATTTATCCGCAAATTTTCCTATTGCCTTAACATACACTTTTGCTTAAATACAATTTTATTTTACACTTACCTGTACATATTAAATTGTGTAATGGATCTTTCTCATAGAAAAGTGAAAAAAGGGTCTTCTCTATTATTTGGAAAATTAAATATTCATCATTTTTAACATTATTAATTCCTATTTTTAATTTACCAATTAAAATTATAACAATATCATCAAGCAATTTGTCAAAAAAATCAAAATTGAAAACATTTTGGTTGCTCAATGTGTAGTAACAGGTTCAATTGTAATTTTTATTTTGCATGATTTGGTGGTTTGTCATAGTATTAGGAAAATAAAGTATTACCAAAATTTTATATGAAGTCTATTGAGTTTTATTGGTTTATTAAATGGTGAAAAATGGTAAGAAAATAAATTACCTTATCTCTTTACAGAAAACTAGTCATAAATTATAAAATATATGCTATTGTTTTTTTCCTGGATAAAAAAATTTTAAAGATTTTGTATAAGCCACTTCATTTATATATAGAAAATTTTATGATTCAGTGAAAATTAATTATATGATATAAAATTTATTCCTAAAAAACACTAAATAAATTCCAGATAAATTAAAATGACATTACATACTAATTATTTTTGTAACAGTGTAAATAGGAATCAAAATTATTTTTTGCAAACATAAGGGGACTTCAAATTCAATAGAAGGGGATTTTGAATTCAAAATAAAGAAAATATGTACATCACAAACACACAAAAATTTGTCTTTAAATAAGTTTCTTTAGAATAATATTCACTAAATACTGCAACAAATTATACATTTTAATCATAGCTAATATTCATCTCCTCACTTTTTTGTAACATCAACAGTGTCTTTACTATCAAATCATAAAAAGTAATTTCGCACATTTTTGATAAATACGCTATTACTTTTAATGTGTTTAATAACTTCCTAAATATATTACGATTTGAAAAATTTTCTAAGTACTATATGAAGTATTAAATGAAAAAAATCTGAAAAAGTTATGACTCATCTCACTAATTAATCAAAAACATTTAACTAAATAATGTCTATAATATATAATTGCTTGAAATTTCAAACCTGGTGAAAATGTATTTCTGTATTTTTCCTCAGAATTCCAAGAACAAAAAGACATTGTTAACTATGTACTTTATATTGAAATGTAAAGTTTTATATTAAAATATGAAATTTAGAAAAACAATATAATTAAATGTAAAAATAAAAAATATCTAACAATTATAAATCTACAGGAAAAGTGATAGTTCCTTCCTTTCTCCACTCATCTAAGAAAAGAATAATGTACACGTACTCAGTGTTAGCATAAAATCTGATGATGCTCATCTACAGCGTTAACAAAACATGTGATTAAATCATTTAATCTGATTACAGCATTATATCTTATGTAATTAAATTGTGCGTTTCACTTTAGTTATCTTTACTTTTGAGAGCATTTAATTTCCCCATGGGAACCGTTATTAATATCAGTTGTGTGCGATTTTAATAAAATCGAAGGTCTTCTATTTACCATGCTTATGTTAACTATATTAAAATTTTTGATTGAAATGAAATATGAAAGTCATGTTTATATTAGTTGACTCATACATTCATCTTGAAGTAAGAAATAACAGTCGTTTATAAATTATAAAAAGTTGCCATTTTAGATATTATTTGCTAAACTCACAATTTGAATTTAATTCTCATTAGAAAATTAAATTTCTTCAGCCTCATCATGCCTCCTTTACCGAATTCAATTTTAACAAATTTCAGTGTTGGCATATTTTATGTTAATTACACGAGAAAGTTTAAAGTGAAAATATTTCAGAAAGTATAGTGTGAAAAACTATTTCTTCATTAAAAAAAAAACCATGCCATTTTAAACTTACTTTTTGAGTCCCTAGATAGCGCCAACATCTATAATATCAATATGCTATCTTACAGCTCTTGCATTACCGTGGAGAAGTATTAAATGTGCTCTCACTCTCGCAATTAACAATTTGAATCAGAAAATGACTACATGAACGATCAGAACAATCTAGCTGTTGAAATTGTCAGAGTACACATCTAGCCAGTTACAAGGGATGAACTGAGTATCCCAAACCTAAGCCAAAATGTGTGCCACAAGATTTCAATAAGAATAAAAAAAATAGCTTTTTTAAATAGATTTCCTGCTATCCCCACCCATCATCAATCTGAAAATCAAATTCCAATCACCTCTTCAAATTCTGCAACTGAATTTGCTGATTTAATTCAATTAAAGAATAAGGAGAATTAAAGATGAGAAAGGAATATATTTAATGGTATTAACACTAAATATCTGCTACATGAATTACAAAACATTCAGTCGTCCATGAGCGATTTAAATAAACACTCTATTTTCAAGCAACTAAAAAATAATTAGAACAGTTAAAATCTGTATTCATTCTCTTACTATAATTAAGTTTTAATTTTTTTACTATTAATTATAATAAATTATTATTCATAAATTAAAATCAATAGTAAAAATTTTCCGTAGTTTAAAAATTCTAATATAAACCACTTCACTTTTAGCTATAGTCACATCTCTCAGAAGTGATTGAGGGTCACCTCACCCAGGAACCTCACAAGCAGTGAACGTCAGCTGAGGTTTGCTATATTATTTATATATATCTTTTAAATTTATCTTATATACCTTTTTTAATTTTTTTAAAGGTACAGTAAAGACAACATATCAGGGAAAATGAAAGGAAAATCAACTTATAAAAATATGAAAACAATTTTTTTTTTGTTACAAAAGATGGAAGATTGTAATACCTTGGAGAAAAGCAAACAAAATAGAAGATACATACAATCAATATATAAATATAAAGCATGATATAGCATGATAACAAAATGTTGCGAAATCAAATACTTACTTTTGATGGCATTGGTCACTTGAGGACAAAATTGTCCCTTTTAAAACGTTTCGTTTGCTTGTTTGCCGTGCAGGTCGTTTTTTGCACATGAGGACATACATGACCATAACCTACGGCTTAAAGGAGATAATGAAGCAATACAAACATCAAAGCCAAAGGGGGAATTTGAACCCATAATAATGAACCGAAGCCAAGAGCGCTAATTATTAAGCTCCTCCGGGGAGTAAATACAGATTAAAAGTGAGTTACGATTCATCTTAGGAAATGTATATACAGTAATGATTGATAAATTAGTACTAATATGTTACATACTGAAATGAAGGGAAAAGGAAACTGGAATTGCACGCATAATGCTCATTGAGTTTCCCGTGCATTCAGTGAATATGTTTTTTATTCATCTAGAATCTAATTAAGAATTCTATTTATAATTTTCCCATGAATAAAGTGAAATTTAATCTAATGTACACTTTAATTTATATAGTTTACATTACGTTTTTATCATAAAATGATGTTAATTTTATTTATGAGCAAAAGGAAAACTTTGTTTAAAGGGAAAATTCGTATAGAACATCAAGTTATAAGTGGCAAATAAATTTATTTTAGTTTGTTGTTATATTCTTATTAAATCACTTGTGATTTTAATTAATATTAATTAATACTGATAATTATTTATGTGTCACTATGTAGTTTATCATTTATATGTTCATCGAGACTGATTGTTGAAATTTGTCCCAGTTAGGTTATCGGCCTAACGGGAAACTCCCAGCGTTCAATTCCTAAGCATGCGTGGTACGCAGTTTATCGACCCACTGAACTATGCCACCGGGGGTCATATATATATATATATATATATATATATATATACAGGGTGATCATAATTAAACTGCAAATTTCAAAATGCTGTAAAAAAGGAACTTCTGGTCAGAAACACCTGAAATTTCACCAGAATGTACTTCAAGCAGGGAGATTTTGTTTGGCATGGGAAAAATTGAGGAAAAAAATTGGCCAATAGATGGCGCTGCACAGCCGGTTATAGGTTAATTACATGAATTCTGACATGAACGATAATCAATTGTGGCTGTAAGCTGAACGTTAAGCCAGTTGTGCTATTGTAAGTCAGGCAGATGTTGTGGCACTCGTGGTGTAAAGCCTATTCATAGCGACAAGGTGGTGCCACATCGAATAGGAAAAAATCGGTTATTAATTGCCCTGTGGCCAAAAACCGTAAAAAATGCCAACAATAATTCGGTTTTTAACTGTCCTTAGTCTTCTTCAAGAAATTTTCAATATGGTGTCCACCATTTTCTGTTAGGAGGTGTAAACGTAAAACGGTATTTTCCACAGCAGCTTGGAGTGTATCAGTGCTGATGTTGCAAACGTGCTGCGTAATGCGGCATTTCAAATCCGCTAAGTTGTCTAGTGGAGCACTGTACAAAACATTTTTCAGAAATCTCCAGAGCCAAAAGTCACAGGGAGTGATGTCCGGTGGTCCAGGGCAGTCCAGGGAGTTGGAAAATGTCGGCTGATAATACGGTCATTTACGAAATGGCATTGCCTCACCATCGACAATTAACGAAAATTCAAGTTACTCAGCATTTTATACAAGACGTTAATTTGCATATAACCACCTGTGCAGCGCCATCTATAGGCCACTTTTTTTCCTAATTTTTTTCCCCACGCCAAACAAAATCCCCCTGTTTGAAGTACATTCTAGTGAAATTTCAGGTCTTTCTGACCAGTGGTTCTTTTTTTACAGCGTTTTTAAATTTGCAGTTTAATTATGATCACCCTGTATATATATATATATATATATATATATATATATATATATATATATATATATATATATATATATATATATATATATATATATATATATATATATATATATATATATATATATATATATATATATATATATATATATATATATATATATATATATATAATATCTTTCTAAAGTGAAAAATTTTTTTAACATAAAATCTTGAGCACTTGAAGCTGCCTCTGGTTTGTTACAAACCATACCAGCCCTTTTCTACCATCATAATTAAAGTGTGATTGCAAATGCACTAAATCAAAGACATAATATATTTTCGTTTTTTCTTCTAAAAAAGATACTTTATATATCTTATACTATAGAAAATATGCCTCATTTTGTTCATGCCGTAAATTAATGCTTAATTTCTAAATAAATTTTTCAGAGAGCGCCAGAATATAAGGTAAGATTAAATTTTGACAGTTGCGCAAAAATCTGTAAGAGCGAGAGTAACTGAAAATTCAATAAGTAAAACAAATTATTAGATCTGTGGATTGTGTGCCTTAAGTTACATTTTTTATATTTAAATTTTTTATTTGCTCCATAAACATATTGTTATATTGATTAGAGAATTTTAATTCTTTTAACTTCGATTAATTAAAGATTTAACTATAAAAGCATTCAAGAATTACTGAGCAAATCCTTTGCAATAACACACACATATTTTACTAACTTTAAAATTGCAGGCAGTTGATTTATATTGATTTTAATAGTGTTATAATTTGTATTTACCTTTATATATTACTGAATTTTTTTTACTAACAGTTAAATCAGAATTAATTGTAACACAGAACAATAAGTCTGGTATTTCATCAGCAATAGTTAAAATACTTATAGCACCCTTCTTTTGGACAATCATCAAGAAATCAGATTATTTTTCACGATGTAAGCAGTTTAAACATTAATTGAAATCACTAAAATTATTCATCTTATTATATTTTTCTTTACTTCATAAACTATCTGTAATCGCTCCTGGTACCAGGGGGTATGCGTACCCCTCTGGGGCTTGAGCTAGCCACCAGGCGCGTCGGCAGGTGGTGGATCGCCGAAAGTCCTGTAGAAATAACAGGATAGCCTCGAATATTGAATAAGAGGCCGCGAACCAGCTCCCGTAAACCCTGGTGTTATGCGTTCCGTGCCTAGGGCTAATTGGCACCGCGGTATTGGTGTCTTAACGGAGCCTCTAGTTGCCTGGCGAACTTCTAGAGTAATTTGCCTTGCCCAGTATCTCAGGCAATGCTGGGTGGACTGTCATATTACCTGAGATTTTTACTGTTATTATATGGCTGAAAAGACATTGAAAATAACAAACATTTCTGCTTTTGCAGGAGAAACTTCTGAGGCAGACCTTTCTGAAAAAGACAAGGTAACTCAGAGACAATCTAATGAAGGGGTAGCAATGAAACCTTCACAGGAGGTAGGAATGACCTCCAAACCATCTTCTTCTGGTGAGAGTCAGGAAGCTATCTCTAGCATGACTGACTCTCTGACCAGAATCAAGCTTAAAAAGAGAATATCTGGTGCACAGAAAAAGAGGCTGGTGAAGGAGCGCAAAATCGCTGAGGGGACTTGGGTTGAAAAACCCAAGGCAACCAAAGGCGAGAAGCGTCCTGCCAATCGGATGAACCAGGGCAAGGTTGGAAAGGCTGCCAAGAGAGAAGGACCTGAGGGATTTACTTACAGGGCGGCTCTCACGGCGATCAAGATGGCCGTGCTCTTAGAAGGTCATCCGGAAAAACGGTTAACAGAGAAACAGGCCTATGACCTGGAACTCTTGATAACCAGGAAAATAGGAAGGAATGAGGAGGGCTTTGCCCCAACCTTCCTATCCTGTAAACTTGAAAACGGGGCTCTTATTATCAATTGTGCAGATCTGGAGAGCTCAAAGTGGCTGGAACAAAATGTCAATGATATAAGCCCTTGGCAAGAACATAAACTCTTGGTGGGTGAGGCAAGGAAACTTGTCAGAACCACTAAGATAATTGCAAAACTGCCAAAAATCTGTAATGAACTGGAACCTAAAGAGCTCCTGAGAAAAATCGAGGCTCAGAACGGTGGGGTCACTCCATTGGAGTGGAACATTCTTAACATTAAGAACGACCCATCTGGGCGGACCATCGTTCTTAGTGTGCCTGAATTAGATGCTGCCACTCTTCGTGTAAGGGGATATAGGTTTTATATTGGCCTTCACCATGTGCAGGCTAAAGTACTTGATAAACCTGCTCCTGCTGATGGGGGTGAAGGTAGTTCAAGCCAACCTACACCACAGTAGAAGTGGTACTACTAACCTCAGTAAGAAGTTTCTTGCTGGGGATATACACCTGGCCCTGATTCAAGAACCCTGGTTGGTTAGGGGAAGAATCAGTGGTCTCAAAGGAACTAAAGGTAAGCTTATCTATTGTACTAATGGTAACGCTAGAACTTGTATACTCTTACATAAAAACATTGAGGTTCTTCCCCTCTCTGAATTTATTCTTAGGGACCTGACAGCTGTGAAAGTCAGACTCAACATAGAGGGTAGGAACAGGGAAATTGTTTTTGGCTCTGGATACCTGCCCTATGAAGAGAAGGCTCCACCTGACCATTCTCTGCACAAGCTCATGAACTTTTGCAGTAATAACAACTTACAGGTAGTCCTAGGACTAGACTGTAATGCTCATCATGTTGTCTGGGGAAGTACGGACACAAATAAAAGAGGTGAGTACCTTTTGGAATTTATTCTAAACTACGGGTTAGATATTCTAAATGTTGGCAACAAACCAACTTTTATTACTTCCAATCGATCAGAAGTAATTGACATTACTATAGCGACAACGCTGATTAGTAAAAATATCAAATACTGGAAAGTAGATGATCGACCTTCTGGTTCAGATCATCAAAACATCCATTTTGAAATTCACTCTAATGTGTGTCTGGATCGTATATTCAGAGACCCGGTTAGGACGGACTGGAAGAAATTCCAAGAAGAACTGACTGGGTTGATTGAGCTCGGTAACAGACCTATTAGAGACAACTACGATCTAGAAGTTACAGCAGATCTCCTACAGAGAAGTATTCTAGATTCTTATCATAACAATTGCCCCATTCGCACTAGAAGAGCTAAACTCCAATGCCCTTGGTGGAATGACTCTCTAGCTGCCGAAAGAGCAAATGTTAGAAAACTTTTAACAAAGCTAAGAAAAATGGTGAATGGGAGAACTATAAAAGGGCCCTCACTAATTATAACAAACTTGTTAGAAAAAGCAAGATTAACTCCTGGAGAAAGTTCTGTGACGAGATAGATTCTATTTCTGAAGGAGCTAGACTCCAGAAACTCCTTAAAAGGGATGAACCTATTTTGGTTGGTACCCTAAAAGACGAGGAGGGTAATTTTGCTGCTTCCGGAAAAGGGGTTATGGAAATTATGACCAGGACTCACTTCCCGGGAGCTAGAGATATTTATAGCAACGAAGGGGAACATTGCATTGGCTCTTTGCAAAGAGTCAATAGCAATCAATGGACCATTGCTAAAAATATCATAAACTACAACATTGTTAAATGGGCAATTTTCGCCTTTAAACCTCTAAAATGCCCTGGGCCTGATGGAGTTATGCCCATCATGATCCAGAAGGCAGAAAAGGTTGTCATACCAATGCTAACTAGAATGTATAGAACTAGTTTGGCCCTGGGATATATACCAAAGACATGGCAAAAGACTAGGATAGTCTTCATTCCAAAACCTGGCAAGGACACTTATGACCAGGCCAAGTCATACAGACCAATCAGTCTTTCTTCATTCTTTCTTAAAATTATGGAGAAAATCATTGATCGGCATATTAGAGATTACTTGGGTAGAAATAGTCCCTTGCATGCTCTTCAATTTGCCTATCAACCTGGTAAATCTACAGAGACTGCTCTACATCAGCTAGTTTCCAAGATTGAAGCCACTCTGGATCAAAAGGATATTGCCTTGGCAACTTTCCTCGACATCCAGGGTGCTTTTGATAATACTTCCCATCCATCCATCCTCAATGCACTTAGAGGGGCAGGGATTAATCAAACCCTGTGTACTTGGATTGAGGCCTTAATTTCGGATAGATATATACAAATGAACATCTTCGGTGAATCATTTGAAAAAAAGACTACTAGAGGTTGTCCTCAAGGAGGTGTTCTGTCACCATTACTTTGGAACCTAGTTGTAAATAGCCTTATAAAACATCTAAATGATAAGGGTTATTATACGCAGGGATATGCTGATGACATTGTCATCCTTATCCTTGGTAAAGATTTTGACATAACTTGTCATCTCATGCAGGATGCTCTAAGTTATGTAGGTCAATGGTGCAAGGATAGGGACCTGATGGTTAATCCTCAGAAAACCTACCTCGTACCTTTTACACGCAAAAAGAAACGGAAAGGTTTTTTCATACCAAGACTTTTTGATGTTGAAATCAATGTGGCTTCAGAGGTGAAGTATCTGGGCATCTATTTAGACCAGAAACTCACCTGGAATAAGCACATTGATGATAGGATCAACCGAGCAAAGAAAAGCATTGTGATTTGCAGGCGAATGCTTGGTAAGAACTGGGGTTTACATCCAAAACTGATGTTATGGATGTACACAGCTTTTGTCAGGCCCATTTTCACATATGCCTGTGTGATCTGGTGGCATAAGGTGGAACAGAAGACTGTGATTGACAGATTGAGGAGTCTACAAAGACTAGCCTGTCTCTGCATCACAGGAGCAATCTCCACCACGCCAACCAGAGCATTGGAGGTTGTGTTGGATCTGACTCCCTTGGACATCTTCATATGCAGCGTTGCAAGATTGAATGCATATAGAATGAAGCTGCAAAACCACTGGTATGACCAGCCTGTTGCCAAAGGGCACAAGGGCATCACCAGGAAATTTCAAGACCCTACTTTTCTGATGCCATCTGACATCATGGAAAAAACATACATGTTTGACAAGACATTTGATGTAGTTTTTCCAACTAGAGAGGAATGGGATAACAACATGTTTGGAACTAAAACAGGAGATCTAATCTGGTACACAGATGGATCACTGAAGAACAGCCTCTCAGGTCTGGGAGTTTGTGGCGTGTCACCAAGAATCAGCTTGTCTGTAAGCCTTGGGCGATACGCTTCGGTCTTCCAGGCAGAAGTTTTGGCCATTATCCACTGTCTGCGACTGAATATGAAGAAGGGCTACTACGATAAGCGGATTCTCATTTTCAGTGACAGTCAAGCCGCTTTAAAAGCGCTTAATTCCTTCGAAATCAAATCTAAAATGATTCTGGAGTGTAGAAACCTTCTTACAGAACTGGCAACTAGAAACAGGGTGATCCTTGTATGGGTGCCAGGGCATAAAGGTATCGAAGGCAATGAAAAGGCTGATGAGCTTGCTAAACAAGGATCGTCTTTTGTTCCCATTGGTCCAGAACCTTTTTGTGGGATCAATTTGAAGACCGCAAAAACCAATGTTCGCAGATGGGAAAAACGGAAGATGTATGAAGCTTGGCTCAAATCTCCTGGTCAAACCCACGCTAAAGGTATGATCTGTAGGTCATCAGCGAGGATTTCCTATGAAATTCTTAGATGCTCTAGGCAGAAGATACGTTTAATCGTAGGCTTCATAACTGGGCACTACTATTTCAGAAAACATCTCCATAAAATGGGACTGTTTCAGCAAGATCCTATCTGCAGGAAATGTCATATGCAAGAGGAAACGGCCAAGCATATCATTTATGAATGCGAGGCTCTTGCCCTCCCTAGATTAACCTCTTTAGGCATCATCCATACTAGAGAGTTACACCTAGATTCCATTAAAGGGTTATCAGACTTTATTAATAAAGTGGGTGATCCGAGCAAATGGAACTAAGAAACATTGGGTTTGGAGTTAACAGTACAAAATGCTGATAAAAGCAGAGGTGCTCAATGACATACAAACCCAACTCGAAGAAGAAGAAGAAGAAGAAGATCTGTAATCGCTTGTTTGATTTTGGCAGCTCAGTTTTCGGTTCATAAGAAGAGCTCTCAAATTTCGTTGCGGTTTTTCATATAGAAAATGTAAGCACCTGAATATCTTCCGAATGAAACGTATGTCTGAGAAAAGAATAGTACATCATAAGAACAAAACTGTTAGTAGAAAAAATGGACTCGAGAACATTGGTAATAATAATTAATTCAAAGAAATGCAAAAAAATAATAATGTTCTTTAGTTTAAAAAATAAACCAAAAAACACATGTTAGGGAAAATGTGTTTAAGAAATACACACACATTTATATATATATATACATATATATGGATTAAATTTGTAGTTTTGTTTAGTCGAACCCTCTCTATATTCATAATAACTGAGAGATTATATACCTGCATCAAGTAACGCTTTAACATATATATAATCTCATATTTATTTAGAATATAAAATTTAGCACTATTAAATAGTACAGTTCTTTTAAGAATATTTCCAACTATGTTTTTAACCGAAAATGACTATAGCACATAGTAACGTTCTCCCTCCTTCTAAATCGGTAATGGTAATCCGTTATGAAAGAATTTCTATTGCGTAGGTCTTGGAGGAAAGAATGCGATAACACTAAGTCAGATGCTAATTTTTAAATTTATTTTCTAAGCATCACATAACAAAATACATTAGGAATCAAATATGGCTTGTGAAGCCGATAAATATATTCATAAGAGACTGGCGTCTCAAATACTCTGAAGAATCACATACAAATCTGGCTTAAGAAGCCCAAACAATTAATTAATCATTAGTTTCGAGACTGATGTCTCTAATAACAAAACACTTATTAATAAAACGGCTTGAGAAGCCGAACTAATTGGTTAGTTAGACAAAAAGAGACAGGCGTCTCAACCAGCATAATAATGCCATATCTAAGTAGGCTTCGGGAGCCTAAAAAACAGCCATTTTTGTTACAAGGCGAGGTCTTCTCTCTCCTACACCCCCGCCGGAAATCCACTCCAAATAAAACTAAAGAAAAAAAAAAAACTCCTTCGCCTCTGTGTCACCTTCTCCTCCCCGGTCGTACAGGGTGATGGGGTAGAGGAAGTAATGACCGGATGTCGTCTCAAGAATCTTCCGACTTTCACACACATTCTCATTGTTTACAATAGAATTTGAGGAAAAGTTACCGTTTCCCGTATTAAGACTAGATTTTGGTCTTAATTTCGTCACTTAATCCTTTCGTTTTCAATGTTTTCCCAAGCGATCAAAAAATAATAAAAGGAAGTGGGATTGACAACATTTTTAAATAAATTCTGTTAATTAAAGATAGCTAACAATATTAAGTGATTTTTAATCTCAAAATATGCATAGTTAAGTTTTTGACCTTGAACAATGGGTTGCCTGACTGCCAAACACTGTCAGGCAATCCATTGTTCGATGTCAAAAACTTAATTATATATGTGTACAGAATTAAATATTTTGCCGAATATAACCGATTTAATATAGTACTACATTCATGTGAATATGCCTTATTACCCATACACTGCAGTCACTTTCTGGCTTAAGAACTCAAGTGTAAGTGAATTCCAAGAACCTCATCTGTAGGTGAACCTCATCAAAGGTGATTCTCAACCTTTTCTTTTTATCGCGACACTTTTTTAACGATTTCAAAATTTGGCGGCACACAAACATGGGTTTAAAAGTTGCACACTTACCTATAATACATTGTGTAAAATAGTTAATGATATAATTTTGAATGTAAAATAAAATAATATAACATGTGCTACAAAAACAACAATAAATGTATTTTTTACTCGTAGTAAAAAAAGCATTATAACTTTTTCTATACATTTCTAAAATTTGGCGGTGCACAAAAGTGTCGTAACTCAGTGGCTGAGAATCATTGCCCTAGTATATATAAAGCACATTCAATGTAATATGATACCGCTCACCCTGTCTAGTGGTCAGTGTCTGAATGCAGATAAAGAGGTCATGGATTCGAATCCCAGTTGGGGTGTGGATGTACTCTCTCTTTCTCTATCCTTTCTTTGTATGAATGGGTTGTGAATGATTGCCTACCCTATAAACGGGTTCCTATGGCAGGTGTTTACTAAGGAAGTCGGTCTCCACACCATAATGTAGTTCAGTTGTAAAAGTGGAGCAGCGCACCTCATAATGCCAGCTTAGCTGGCACAAGACTACGAACAATATGTCATGGCCATAGGGGTATAGTTATTGTGGTTGAAGAGTTTCTTTTATCCAATGATATCGTTTAGCATAGTATAATATTTGGCTGACACTCTCCAAAATAGGAATTTAGTAGTTGGGAAAATAATTAATTTTTACTGAAAGGAAAGCCGAAATGTTTGATAACGTGTAGAAGTAATTTTTGGGGGAAATATTGTGAAATTAATTTCGTACTTAATGTAGAAATAAGAAAAGCCTACTCAACATTTCGATATCATTTATAGAGAAATAAAAAAGGTTAATAATTCTTTTTGAAAAAATTAGTAATCTTTTTATCTTGAGATTTAAGAATAAAAACCAGGTTTACATCATAAAACTTACTTTCTAGTTCTTACACTCAAAAATAATCAAATTAGATGTCTGTACAACAATTTATATTTTTAAATTTTACTCAGCTAACACGCTTTTTTTAATTAGTTTTTTTCTCTCACTCTTATACTTATTTGCATACATTTTAATTAACTTAATTTTTAATTTCTATCTCATTTTTAGCGGTTATTATATATTACTTTTAACTAAGACAAATCAATAAGTTTTTTAAATAGGTATTATATATAATTTTCAATAAAAAGGAATTTTGTAGCTGGTAAAATGTTATGTTTTCAGTGATTAATATTTGTCTTGCGCTATAATTACTGCAAATGACGCAATTCGTTGAAAGTAACTATTTCTGATTCCTTCATAATACACATAACTGTGAATTATTACTCAGAATATTTATTATACATTATAAAATAACAGATTATTAATTATCACGTTATTTAAGTTACGAGTTCAAGATCTCAAATAGAGTTGCAAGTCGTTTGTTTGTAGAGAAATCAATGAACATTGTACTTAATAGAGGCAATTTTCTAAGTGTATGACACAAAATAATCACATATTTATTGTATAATTTCGTAATTTGTAAGTATATCTTTCTACTTTTCAATTATGTTAAACATAATTTAAAAGTAGAAAGATTTAATAGTTGTATATATATATATATATATATATATATATATATATATATATATATATATATATATATATATATATATATATATATATATATATATATATATATATATATATATATATATATATATATATATATATATATATATATATATATATATATATATATATATATATATATATATATATATATATATATATATATATAACAATTTTAATGTATTTATAGCTTAACACACAAAGAAATAGTTTCTGTGAGATAAATTTTTCGCAGTTGAAATTGAAATTGGTGTATAATATACACTGCTCAAAACAATTGAAGGATATTGTAAGTTTTACATAAAATAAAGATATAAACTAAATTTTTTTTGCTGGAAATGGAAGAAGAGAATCACAAATAAAAAATTTTCTGATTTTCAAACTGTGGAGTATGCTAATTTTGAGTTCAACGTCAAAAACGTCACTTCAGTGGCAGTGAAGGAAATTTGACTTAAAACTGAATAAAAGACAATCAATACAAGGATGAGCGGTATTCAGTGACTCCTTTGTTTCGATGAGTAAGATGTCTCAGCGAAGTCATTCAACCGATTCAGAAGCTTGGAGAGTTGTTGGCAGGTTAGAAAAGGGCCATAATAGGCGTATTTTCATCTGAAGGATCAGTGGCAGTAGGAATAATCCAGCGTTCATGCACAAAAGTGTCAGATTTGGTGGTAGGCGAGTGTTGGTGTATGGTGGCATCTCCATTAACGGGCGTACAAACCTCTATATCATTCCAGATTGACCTCTGACTAGTCGCCGATATAGGGATAAGATCCTCAGACCAATTGTAGTCCCTTACAGTGCAGCAATCAGAGATGACTTCATTTTAATGGACGATAACCATAAGACACATCGTGATAACCTGGTGGAGGATTTCCTTTTCAAGGAAGGAATCGTACTAATGGAATGGCCATCGTGTTCTCCAGGCATGAATCCAATAGAGCACGTTTGGGACGCTCTAGGAAGACGACTTGCTGGCCGCCAGCCACCCCCACAAACTCTCCAAGAACTGGAAAGAGCTCTTCTGGAAGAGAGGGACAGAATACCCCAACTCGTGAGTAATAGCCTCATTGACTCCATGCTTCAAAGCTGTTCAACGTGGCTGGCCGTCCGTGGAAACCATACTCTCTACTGAAAATGACTTCCTTTGAAGACAACCCCTTTTCTTATTCTTTTTTTCTCATATGCACAAATAGTGTTTTTTTCCTTTTGTACACAAATGCGCAATAAAATGCATTTTTTCTGCCAAACATGTGTAATTTATTCTCATAAAACCTGCTACGTCTGTTGACCTCGTATCAATCAGCTAAAAAGTTTCCCAGCCACAAGATCCACCTAAAACCACAATATCCTTTAATTGTTTCGAGCAGTGTACTATTTTTTAAAACAAAATTCTATTATACGATAATTACTTGTGGAATAATTTAGATCATCATTTAAAAAAATAAATTGTTTGAAAACAGCTCCCGGTGATAGAAATTTTCAATTTTAAATTATATGAAAAATTAATTCAAACAGGTATACTATTTTATTTTCTTAAATTATATGCATTTGAAATATCAGTATTAAATGAAGAAAATTACTGAATAAAGACTGAAAAATTTGTTTAAAAATCAAACACACATTAGCAAGAAACTAGGTAGAAAGGGAAATATGAAAAAGTCCTTGTTTTATATCATACTGTTGTTTCTGTGTGAAATAAGTTCACATATAAGCACATAAAAATTAAATATTCTTATAAAATTGTATTCTTAAAAAAGAAGTGAGTAACACAGTATCAAAATTTAAACAGTAAAGAAATATTTCACCCTCACGTATAAATAAATACAAGCAGTTTTAGATTATAAAATTCAACATATCAAAAAGAAAATCGGTAATTAAATTGGGCAACCGAGGGTTCAGTGATGGTTAGCGTTCCAAACTTCGAAGCAGTAGATCCCGGGTTCAAGCATGATGTTCATTTTTCTCTCTGTGTGTATATTTCTTTTTCTTCAGTTTCGGTCAAAATTGGCATCACCTTCGCCTCTTATAACTGTTGTGTAGAAAATTATGATTATTATAAAACGATCACATATGATAATTTATATTAAAATAAGGCATTATTTTTTTTTTAATATTGCGTTGTGTATTTAATCTAGTCTTTTTTTCTACCCAGATTCTAACCTGAAAAAACAGAAGCAGAAACTGGCCTTGTTTTAGTAATTAAAACTTCTTTTAATTCACAAAAGAAAATAACACATCTATTTACAATAATATGAATTCAATTACTTGTATTATTTCTTTTATTACAACTTTGCTATTAAAATGATAATTCACTCACGTGGAGTGATTAAGTTACCCTAGATTGCCTGTTATAGTGAGATTAATTATTTAATAAAGTTATGTAAATGGTGGTACCACACAAAAAAATCTGGCTGGATAATTAAATAAATAAAAAAAACATTCACTTACATATATAAACAGTTGATGGTATAGGCCGGCCTATTTAGAGGGGTTCAAAAACCTGGTTGATCACAATAGTCCAGCGTCTTTCTTTAATAGTATGGCAAACGCCTTGGGTCGACGACAACTTGGATGTCAAATAATTGCTGACATTCAGGCATCTCCTAATTTCACAATTTGAGAGGGCTCTTCTTTCAATCAGTTTCGTGTGCTTTTTTTTATCAACTTCAACTTTACTTTTCAAAGTCTCCAATAAAGCGTCGAACTCCCCAAACCAACCGGGTCTCTAGTTCCGGCGATGTCCTGCAGCTCCTCTGTCTTTTTTTCTTCTCTCTTCACTTCTCTTCTCCTCCCCTCGCTTTTCCCTTGCAGGACCGGTTTTCTCCTAGTCTCACGTTAGGGCATTCCACTTCGTCAAAATGGGGGAAATGGGGTATAGAATTAAATAATAAAAAAAAGGACTTCCAGCCAGAAAAAAATGGGTAGTTTAATTTATAAGAATTATCCAGCCAGTGAATACAACACAACGTTGAGTCTGATTAAGTTCTAAAAGACAACTATTATTAGAAAAATATACATTTATTAAGTACTGAATATTTCTTAATTTCACTGTTTACTTTAGGAAACTGTGCCAAATTTTCGACAAAGCTTTCCGTTAAAATTTAAGACCTCCCCAACCATTCCATCAAGCTTGAAAAAGAACTGCTGACCACACGTCCGTCTTCAGAACGGAACTCATCGCCATTATGAGAGGACTTTCTTTGTTAGAAAACAATACACAAAATGATTTCTCGGAGATATGGAGCTTTACAGACAATCGATCCTCGATCCAGCACCTTTTCAATTGGCAATCCATCGGCGACAGTACTAGTAGAAGTATTCTACTCTTGTTGAAAAGCCTTTCAATTCAACACCCAATCCACCTCAAGTGGGTCCCCCCGCATGTTGGTCTGCCTGGGAATGAAGTAGCCGACGACCTTGCAAAGGCTGCTGCCAGTAATCCTTTGAACCCGGAAGATCGCATGGCTCTAACACCATCAGAGATCTCTTCCATTACTAAACAACTTACTTTTAAAACCTGAGCCGACCCTCCTGCTCACCCTTGGTACTTTCAAAGACATCCTGGAGCCGCCACAACATTTAAGGGCTCCAGAGTACATCAGACGACACTGTCTCGACTTTCTACTGGCCACTTGAAGTGTATGATCTTTGAGGGCGGTGAAAGAAAATACCCATCATGCCCAAAGTGCAACAATGCTCCGTTTTGCCTGCAACACATCTTGAAGTGCTTGGGGTTTTCTCGTGAAGAGGCTGTGAAAAGTCCACATCTGCTTTTGGACTTTTTGGCTATCTATGATCTCAGATGGGGATTAGTCCCACCACCACCACTTAAAAATATTAGGAATAATTGGGGTTACATATAATTTTTCCCCTACATCAGGGAGTTTGGCCGCATCGGTCATTTTTCCTTCTAGCACACAACCCAGTACAAAGTAACCTTCATAGGATAGTTTTCAAGTCCAAGAGAGTTGATGTTGCTCAGAAATGGGCCAACGGTCAAATGTCTAAAATTCATAGCCTCTCCTATAGAACGTAGGGGTCAGTCAGGAGGGTTAAGAATACATGTATGGTGAAGATGAGCTTGAAGATAGTCATGTCCATTTATAATTCTAAAATTTGCATAAAAGATTTGTCGATTTGATTTGATTTTGTGAGGTTTGCTGATGCAAGGTCCAATATTGGACATTTCTGCACCGTACAATATTTAAAACTGTAGGTAAAAGTTCTGTGTTAAAATACTAGTCCGATGTATGCAATGGAATGTATTAAAAGTTCAAGAAAAGCATATGTAAAAGGTTATTTTGGCTAAAAATCTTAAATAGAATTCAAGAAACCTATTGCACGTAAAAATGCAAACAAATTTCTATGTGGTTTAAACCCAAGCAAGTCTGATAAAATTAAATTTGTAGTATTAAAAAACACTATGCGTAAATCATTGAAATTAGGACAGACAATTAAAATGTGTTGTACTGTGCCATGCGGTCAGTAATTACAGCTAATTGAGTGTAGAGAGACCAGTCTCCACGATGATAAGAATAAGAGGAGAGAAACACTTGTGGTCTGCTTATACTAGTTTGATTTATAATTAAAGTAAAATGATCGCTGTTATATAAGTCTTTATCAACATTAAGATTTAATGAAGGTAGAATTGATGGAGAGCAAATAGCTAAATCTATTGAGTGAAAAGTTCTTGATGGCTGATGGAAATAGGTTATTTCCGTGGAATTTAGAAGGCAGATATTGTTATTAGAAATGAACTGTTCAATTGTCTTGCCCCGAGGATTCATATTATCACTACCCCATAAGGTGTTATGACCATTGAAATCACCAAGTAAAATGAAGGGTGTAGGTAGTTGGTCCAGCAAACTGTTAAAATCGCTTTCATGGATGATCGCATGGGGAGGTAAGTAAAGGCTACAAATAGTAATGAGAGATGTTGTGTGTATGCGTAATGCAACAGCCTGCAATGAAGTGTTAAGGGATTGTATAGTGCTAGGAATATTACAAGACACAAGAATGCATACACCTCCAGAAACTGAATCATGACTAACATCTTTCCTAACACAATTATATCCACGCAATTTTAAACCGTACTGAGGTTTCAAGAATGTTTCTTGGATGGCAAAACAAAATGGATTATGCAGGTTTATAATTGTTTTTATATCTTCTATATGAGTGCGGAAACCTCGACAATTCCAAGACACGAAGGTTCCCATTAAGCAAAGCTGAATGCTCCGGCATTGGAGCAAGCCATCTGGGATTCAGATGAATCTCCACTTAGGAGTGTTTCATCATCTGATGGGTCTGCGTTTTTTATACCTGTCTTACAGGCAGTTGAGCTTCTTTTACTCTTTAAGTATGATTTATGGAACCCTTCTTTTGCATTCTTTAATTTTAGGGATCTTTGGGATTTAGATTTTGCAGAAGACAGTGGAGAAATTCCTTTCGGAATAGGTGGGACATTTATACTAGGAATATTTGAGGATAAGTTTGGAAATTTTAAGAAATCTGTTTGAGTACTACAAGATTTCATGACTTTTTTAATTGCTTGTGAATAACTAACACCTTGATTAGGGGTACGAGATGATACTGTATGCCTGGCTTCAGGGTAAGATAAGTTTTGTTTTATTTTCACAGTAATAATCTCTTTTTCTAATATCCAGGTTGGGCATGACCGGGAGTATGATGGATGTTCACCACTGCAGTTTACACATTTTTCTTGTAATTGACATTCACTACTATCATGTCCAACAGATGCACATCGAGCACAAGTCAAATGTCCCCTACAACTAGTTTTTGCATGGCCGAAACGCTGACACTTAAAGCATCGTAATGGATTTGGAATATAGGGGCGAACATTACAATTTAGGTAACCAGCTTTAATAGATTGAGGTAGTATAGAAGTAGCAAATGTGAGTATAAGGTGCTTAGTTCTTATAATTTTGCCCTCTCTCCTGATTGTAATACGCTGCACATGTTGTACTTTTTGGTCAACGAGATTATTCAAAATTTCCTCCTCTGAAACATTAAATAGATCATCTGCTGAAATTACTCCCCGTGTAGAATTTAACCTACTATGCGGAGATACTATAACATCTATATTACCAAGGCATTTTAGTTTTAGGGTGGCTTTGGCCTGTTCAATTGATAAGACTTCAACTAAGAGATCACCAGATTTCATCTTGCGAACATTTTTGACATTTCCAACTGTACCAATAAGACTCTTATTAATTAAGAAAGGAGAAACATTATCGAAATTGCCCTCAGTTCTTTTAATAACAAAATATCTCTGATCCTGTATCATTTGTTGCTCCATAGGGAGTAAAGAATTAGAAGTACATTCCATAGAAATAAGTTAATTACTTCAAGGCCCGACTGCACCACCCACCATCGAGCCCAACAAGGGGATGCAGTATAACTGCATCAGTGCTAGCCAGACCTTATACGCTTTCAATATATCTCTGACGTGGCCTCCACCCTTATCGAGTCACACAGCAGATATATGATTGCTTGATCCATGGAAGCCGATTGGTATGCTGAGGACCACAACACACCTCCCGTTTACCTGAAGCAGAGGCCAAAGTAATGTGTTGGTCTCTGAGAGCCTCAATCACCAGGATCCTCCTTTCCAGGGACACGGGTATCCACGCACGGCAAACACGCGGGTGATTTAGTCCCCAAGAGAAGCTAATAGTAACAGGGCGACAATAGCTACTCAAGGGGAGCCCTCAACCTCTTACAAGGCAACCACAATGAGGGAGAAGAGGAAGAAAAAGCAGAAGAGGAGAGGAGAAAATAAAGAGGAGAAACAGATCACTAGGGTACCTCGGGATTGTGACACCCGTGTTTACCTAAAGAAGGTAAACCCCCTGAGGGGGAAAAGATTTGTCGTGGGAGGTCCATAGGAATAGGTCTGTGAATGAGACTGGACCACGATTTTCCCTTAGCTTCAGCATTATAGCTTTTTTTGAACTAGCTACTTATAACCTTGGCAGTTTTGGATGAAATTATTCGGGTTATATTGATCCGAATCAATCAGCCCCAATAATTACGCAGAGCCCTTCCACTACGCAACCAGTTCAATAGCAGGGACTTCTTGTGAACCATAATGTAAGTAATCTTAGTAATAATGTGAACCATATGGTTTTAGGTTCACTTTTATATTAAAGATCAAGGTGACCAAGCTTTTCTGGATACCTATTTTTTTATTTGTCTTGCAATCACCTTCAATGTTTGTTTGCTTGTCGCTCAACGGTCATTTTTTGCACACGAGGGCTAATTAGACCGGGATCTAGGGTTTAAAATGGATTCCGAACCACTACAAAACTCCATACTCAAGGAGGGATTCGAACCCACGAACTGTTGAACCGAAGGCAAGAGCGCTAACCATTCAGCTGCCAGCTCGGCCACCTTCAATGACGACGGTGGGCATGACAAGCATATTTTTAGGTATGCGTATCGTAAAAATTTGCATCGACGATCACCTCAAAATGCCCTGACGATCGACCCGTCAATCGCAGTCCTCTTAATGCTTTGTACCTGCTAAAAGAGATGGACGATTTTAAATATTCGTTCGTGAAATGAACAATTTTATGGAAATCACCACATGGACACAACACCAACCAATCAGCAAAATGATAGAAGAAACTTGGTTTCGGGCTATCAGCATTTTAAAAAATACTATAATGTTTTTAGCACTACATAGAGAATTTTGGCCTTCTAAAATATAAATTCGTCCATATATATATGTTGGATAAAAAATTATCATAATTTTAATTTGTCAAAGTTCTGAACACAGCTATACTGAACTTTTTCTTACAGTCTACTTATTTTTATTTGTGAGTGTATATATTCTGCATTTATTAAATATTAAGTTTAGATGTCTTGAAAATAAATGCAATTTTTATAATATCAATAATTTAAAAATGTTAAAATTTAATTATTTTGTATCTTAATTTGAAAGTTTTGAGCAATATAAAAGGGGGAATTCAGTTATACTTTTTCTATTTGATGAAATATCTAGTATGCTCAAACTTAACACAAGTGTTTATAAGAATTTGTTACCTCTTAATGATTATTTATATTATATCAAATTATACATTATATCTTCCCATCTGAATTTTTTCTGATGTGTTTAATGAAAGTTATAAAACATGTAGAAATTATACTTAATTATTCTTTTTTTACACAGTTTTGAAACAACTAAAAAGAGCCGTTCTTAAAAAATTCATTTATGTAAAAAGAGTGGATAGAAGATAAATAAATAACAGATCCTTTATTTCAGCAGAAAAGATTTATTTTCAGGATGAGATATGTTAAAAATACAAAGCACACTTTCACAATCTGAGAATAATGTAGACTCTAAACTAACAAGGTACATAATTATTTGTCAATAATACAATATTTATATTTACTAATGCTGAAAGTAAAATATGAGGAAAAGAAGCAATTAGCCATACATGTATGGAGATAAATGAGTTTAAAAGAAAAGCTTATATTGTTTAATTAGAGATATATTAAAACAAGAAATATTATCTTGGAAATATAAAGTTTTAATAAATAAAGTGAAAATTATTAGTGTAAAAAATTATTTACACCAAATCATCTAATTAGCAATGGAATAAATATGGGTAAACAAATTGCAAACTTTCTTAAATACAGATAAATTAAAAAATATATGAAAATCATGAATATTTTATATAAGTAAAGCATAAATTAAATAATTTTTATTAAATTAAAAAATTACAATTTTTAATGAAAAAAAGACATTGGTAAAACAGATAACATAAGAAATACAATTTTATTTAAAAAATAGCATACATTTTATAGCAAGTCAAGAAAGTAAGGAAAAGATCATTCAAGAAAGTTTGGGAAAATATAATTTATTATTACACATAATTTTTAATAGTTAAAAAAATGTTATAATAAGTTTTTCACAATAAGTAAAATAAACATTTAATTACATCTTTTAAAAAGTTTCATTCCATTATTCAAAATAAAACATGAAAGACTCAACTAAAAGAAGAACGCTCTATAATTCAAGTCTTTTAATCTTTAACTATTTTTGAGATTCCAACATCCCATATCTAATAAATAAAATAAATTAAAGGAAAGTAACACACAGAATATTTTCAAATTAATATTCATTCATACATAATAAACAATACAAATAGACACATATATTTGAATAAAATATTTACACAATATGTACACAGTTTTATACAATTTAATAATTACTATACTACAAATCAAATAAATTTAAATAGGATTCCTTTTCTTACATCAAAAATTTTACTACAGCACTTAAAGATTAAGTGATCTATATATATAATTCATATATTGAAATATTAATTTCACAGATAAAGGTTTTGTTGATAGTTATAATTTTAAGTTACAGAAAAAATCAAAAATGTATAGTTTAGAGAATTTGTCTTCTTTAAATTAATAAAAATTTTAAAAACTGAAAATAGATTTTGAGAATAAAAAAATTATTAGTTAACTTTTAATTTTAAAGTACACATATGAAGCTATATTTTACTGAAAATAAAATATTGCCAAAAAGAAAATAGTTGCATTTATTTAATAATGAGCAAGAACTTCTGAATATTTCAAAATAAACTACAATTACAAAAAACATTTTTTTATATTGTAACCAAACAATTTATATTGTAAGCATTTGTACTCAAGGTGTAGATTTAAATCTATTTTTAATAATTTTTTATACACTTTAAGTAAATTTTTTTCATAAATGAAATTTTCTAAAGAAAAGAAACAGTAGATAAATTACTATTCGATGTATGGCCTGAGCAAAACTATCAGGGATTATCACATACACAAATCTCAATAAATTAATTTCACAATAAATTAAACAGGACAGAAAAAAATTCTGTATATTTCTAATAAGATTTTCAGAAGAAAAAAGAATGTACTTTATATTAACATTAATAATGAATGCAAATTATTTTGATAAAATAGTATACTAAACGTATACTATTTAAATGAGAGCTAGTAAATCACAGTACTTAAAACAATGCAACTGCATATTCTAACTTTTATTGAATATTAAATTATAAATTTAACACTTTCAACAAAATTCAAAATATAAAATTTATCTTCGGTTTCACAAGAAATATTTAACTATAATCTTATTTCAAAAATTGCCTTTTATTATGAATGAGTTTTATAACTAACATTTCTTATCTATTTAGCTGAATTTTGAAGTCAACATAATAAAAACTGCTTTTTTTAAAATTAGAAATCAAAACAACGTCAATCACAAAGACAAAGCACATTCCACAGTAATCTGGTAAATGCTTTAGGTATGCCAGCAGAAATATATATACATAGAAAATTTTTTTACTAGTCTATTATCAGAAATGAATTTTCTGAGTAACATATTAAAGAAAATGCATAGTATTAACAGTCACATTCTATATAAGTACCATTTAACCTTATTATGGCAGAGAAATAATTTAGCATACATGAAAAATATTGACTTACAAAATAATACTTCAAGTATATTTTTACAGATTACATTTATGAAACATAAATTGGCATTGAAATTATTTACATATGCTTAATTGTATGAAAAAATTGCAACTACAAATGTCAAAGAAATTAATTCCTGGAACTTACATTTTTTTACTAAATAATTCATTAATTTTTCAGGTTTTATGAATGCAAGCTCATAAAAAATGCTTCTATAACTAACTTTAAAATTGAAGTAAGAAAAAGTACAGCAGTAAAATCAGCACACAAGAAAAATTGGAAGCATTATATAATGTGTGAGCAAGATATATTATCAAGTATTACAAAATATAACTATAAAATGATGTCTAAATCAATATTAATATGGAAATAAAGATTTTTACTCTAATATGAGTACAATAATACAAAGTAATCAACTATAAGTGCCCAAATTATACATGAACAAAAATCTCTACTATTCATTACCATACTATTTCATTTATATACCATAATACTTTTCAAAACAAACAAGATGGGTGAGTAAAAATCTTGATAATCAAAATTGAAAACAATTTACAATATAATTCAAAAGATATACTATCATAATATATATATATATATATATATATATATATATATATATATATATATATATATATATATATATGAGATTTAAAGTAATAAAAAAGTAACAATTTTAAAAAGCTACAATACAGTAATAAGAAAAAAAATACTTTTATCTTAGATTTATTTATTTTTTGACACATTTCTACAATTAACTAAATTCATGCAAAAAATTCTAACTTCAAATTTGCTTCATCATTATATACTTGTACTCGTATAGTGTCCTCAGAATTTGATTCTTTTTCTGTCATTTGGTATGAATCAATTATGAACACAGTTTTAAACTGTGTTTTTACTGTTATAATATTCATCATGCTTTTTATGCCATTTTTCTTTAATGAATATTTATTTTAGAGATAAAATATGGGGTATTTTAAAGTGCAGTTTCTTATATATATATATATATATATATATATATATATATATATATATATATATATATATATATATATATATATATATATATTCAACATTCAGAATTCTTAAATTATTTTCAATTATTTGTGATCAGTGGCACTTTTTCAAAAGGGTTGGCTCCAGGTAAATGGTAAATTCTGCATAGGAGCATGATTACAGAAGTTTTATGCCAATATAATTTGTTTAAAATTTTAATCAGGTAATCAAAGATTCTAAAATCTAATAACATAATAATCTCATGGTTAAATATTAAAAACTTTAGGAGATACAATATAATAACTGTTTCAAAAAATTATTTTTAAATGCATTTTAATATTATTATTAAAATGAATAAATTAACCCTTTTTTAAAAAGAACAACTGAAGTATATATACAAAGTGGCTGGACTAAATATTAAACTAATTCTAATACACTTTGAAATTTAAATTGATAATTGTATTTTTATGACTTGTTTAATCCTTAATAGAATATATTTTTTGATTTTATTGACAGAGTAATCTTATGATATTAAATTTAATAATAAACATTCAAGTTTCAAACTAAATATAAATTGCAAAATATATCCTATTTTTAATATAATCATGTTACAAAACCAAACTGCAGTACATTCCATTTGCTATATATAACTTAATTTTTTTATAAAAAGAAATAAATTATAAGCAATATTGGAAGAATTGCAAAACATTTACAAGGTCAAAATAATATGTGAATAATAAAATGTACAACTGATAGCAATAAATAACTTATTTTTATCCACTCAAAATAGCATATTGTAAAATTGAATTTTACTTTTACTTAATAATGACTTTGATGAGATTCTACTTAATTTTAATTTAAAATTGATATTTTTATTTAAAAGTTTGAAAAAATCATATATAATATAAAATTTTAATGGCAGCTAAACTTTAAATTATATAATGGGCACCCATGACACTTATTTTATAAACTTAACGTTTTAATAACAATGTTTTCAAATTATAATGCTCGATAAGGTGGTGGAGGCTCTTCTGAGGCTCCTTCTTTACACATGATCTCCTCATATGATGGGGGGAGATCTTCCTCTTTTGCATGGGATTCACAATAAGCTACATTGTGTGGCATATCACATCCTGGAGGCTGTTCTAAAACATCTAATCTAGGATCCACAAGTCTTGAATTGACTCCACTTGTATGTAATGATATTTCAACGTGATGAGTAGTACCATTATTGCGATTATTTAAATTTGACAATCGATATGATTGTAAAGGCCTCAAATGACCACTCATTCTTCTTTGAGAGTAGTGAATAACTGGGCTTCTTGAGGGCTGAACAAGCTGGGAAAATATATTGCGGCCACGCTCTCTGATACCTAACGTAACATATATAAAGCAGGGCACGAAAAACAAGATCACTGTGATGAAAAGTAACCGGGTGGCTAAAATTAAATCTTTTTTCCATCTTTGATACCAATTGGGTTTCTCACCCCAACTAGGAATATCAAATGATGTTAAATTTAAGTCAGTTAAGCAATGGCACACACCATAATAGCACATACAATACTGATCACTAGATTCAGCAAATTTTGTGCATTGACTAGACCTTAAGCACTGCTGCCGCAGAGTTTTAAAACATTTTTGTTTTCGACCATACAACATCGTTTCGAATAGTTGATAGCCACTTTTGCATTGGCACCAACGTTTTTTGCAGACTGTATTAACATCTTGCAGGGTACAGTCTTCGTTCGTTCGACATCTATCAACCAGTCTAGTTGGTTTGTGCCACAAGAGGCAAAGATTAATACCATGCATATGAAACAACTGGAAGCCATCTGGGCAAAGACATACATTATTTCTGCATGTTAGTTCTTCGCCACACTGAGACGAATGGTCACAGTAATTTCCAAGATGTTTCCCAACTTGGAAACATCCAATCTCTCCATGCTTTAGAGGCAAAAATCCTTGAGGACAAACGCAAGTATTTTGTACACAGACACTTCCTCGTATATCAGTACATTCTGTTGAATTTGTGCATCGTTTGCCAGAATTCCTTTTAAACAATCGAAAATATTTTTCACTTTGCACAGCAACTGGAATTAAATCATGGGCTAAGCTATTGTGCGACTTATGATTATTAGATTTATTAAACGCAAGGCAAGATCGGATAGAAAAATGCACGAAAGCTATTAAAAATAGGATTGAATATAAAGATACAAAACTGAATGAACATCTATCTCCAGCATATTTAAAAGGCATAACGATAGAGAATATTGTTGCAGGTACAAACCTTTGAATTTAAATAAGATGCTTTCCAGCCATTCAAATTTTTTTGATATTTATTAATAGACTAAAGATAATGTGCTTATAATGTTCCTTGTTTACTTGTTTCTGTTTGTGTCAAAAATGCACTGATCAAGTCGCAATGACAACAAAAACGAATAACCAATCACCATACGATTTAAATTCATAAAAAAATTAACTACTTCACATAATGCTGGTATCATAAATTTTTGATATTATAATTTTGTATACTTAGTATATTTTGTAATATTTTGGTAAAATTATAATATTTTGGTTTTACAATAGCATTTTAAAAATGAGAAAAAATGATCTCATTATTTTTCCATATTGTTTCTGTTGCTGCTGATGGAGCCACAAATACTGACTTGAAATGAAGTAACTCACAAGCTATATTTAGTTTCAGTTTTCATTTCTTTCTTTCTGCTTAAAAGATTATATGCCATCTGCTGAGCTTTTAATAGATTATACTAAAGTATTTTTAATGTAGAACTTAAATTTTAAAAATAATATATTGTATTTTATAAATGTATGTTAAAGTATTAAATGAAATTTTAATAAAATTTATGATCTCATTATGAAAAAGTTTACACCTATGTAACCAGTGTGTTACATAACTATTATTAAAATAATTATGTTAGACAAATGTGCAATAGTTAATAATTTTTAAAATGTTTGAGTAACATTGATATTAATTTGAAGATTAAGCGTTTCCATGAACATTTTATAGATATGTAAAGGTGAAATTTCTGTTGAAAATCATGAGTACGAGTCCTGTGAGTTTATATGAATTAATTTTATTGTTATCTGTGATAAAGTACTCGCATGGTTTGATTTGTGGGCAATCCGATAGAAAATATTATTGTGACTGTACCTTAGAATCTAAAAATCGTTCTGTATTGCTTGTAGGGGATGGTGCAAAAAATATACCTGCTAATAACTTTGTACCGGCCATGAGGTCTTTGCAGTATTGTGATGGTAGCTTTCATTGTAAACCTAGCTTCAAACAGAACCACTCGTCCGAAGTCATTGATGCAAATAACTATTTAGTTTGCTTCAGTGATGATAGCTGTCTTACAGATGGATTAAATGGTTTTCCTATAACTAGGAAATACGAACCTGATATTTGCGCAGATAGTAGATGCATGGAACAAAAAAATCTTCTTGATTTCAATATTACTAATGAGATCTTAGAAATGGATACATACAAATGCATTAAAGTTGGTCGAGAGGGTCTCAAATCTCAATATTGTTTGAATCCTCTTTGTGACAGCTTTACTGCTATTGAAAAGTTATGCATATGTGATTACAAAATTCACAATTGTTCATGCGGCACCTATTGTCAAAATTTATTCACTAGCGTTTCCCATAAAACATATGCTCTTTTTCTTGCGTTTGAAGATGTTTATGTTTCAACTGGTGCCAAAGAGAACTATTTTCCATATTTGATGATAATAATCCTTTGTGTAGGCTTAATCATTCTACTGGTCATCTTCCTAAATGCATGCAATTTATCTGTTGACCTCTCTAGCTGCAATGAAGCTGAAAATACGGAAGCATTGCGAAGAATTCTCACTGCAACTTTGGATCCATCTCCACCTCCATTACCTACAATTAGCAAAGATACATCAGAACCTGGAGTAAGTAACAGAGGTTCTCCCCCACCAACTTATGAGCAGGTGTTAAAGGACAAATGTATTGAGTTTAAAAGAAGTGTTTCTTAATTTATTGATCTATAAATGTTGTTATGTTCTTTCATGTAAAATGCATCTTATTCTGTTGTGATGTTAGTAAATTTATTTAATAGTCGTTTATATCAGTAGGTAACTATATGTTAGATATTATATATTGTCCATGTCAAATTTCTGTATATTAACAATTTACTTGATATGTCCATATCAAATAGAAGATAGTAATGAATGTATATGTAATATGAATTTACCTATAATAATGTGTGAATATCTTACTCTTTTATAGTAATTTATGAATAAAACTGTTCTTAAATTTTTGTTAAAAGGCAGCTGTGTGCCTATTTATTCATAATAGTAAGCTTTTATGTAATTTATAATCTTGGAGATGATGATTTTATTTTTATACTTTGAATATCTCACTCGCTGAGGACATCATCCCTGACACATTTTTTTATTCACTTAAAAATAATTATTACTGATTTGTATTGATTAGTCTTAGATTGAGATTTTATGTTAGGTATATTTCAGATAACATTAATAATATATCTACTCTTTAAAAAATCTTACTTTTGAATATTGTATAAATTTATACAATTAATTATAAAAATAATTTAACTCATACTTATTTAAAATTTATTGTTTAAATTAACAGATGAGTTAGCATTTATAAGATAAAAGAATATAAAATAATAACATTTAAAATGTTTCTGAAAATCAATTATATTCTTTTCATTTGTAAAGATGAATTATTTATTGATTTTTTATTTAACTAACCTAAAATATTTCTTATATTTTTTTATTTATTAATACTTTTGAAACTGTTTTTATAAATAGAATATATGGGAATTCAATTTGCAGTATTATACAAGATGTCTCTAAAATTTTATATTAAATTCATTAATCAATGTAGGATTATTTATTTCAAACCCTTATATTAGAACATTTTTATACGAATATATCTTATATCATTGAATATATTAAACTGATATTGAATTTGAGAGGACAATATATTTATTTTTCATTTAATGTTAGCTGTTCTATCATGGTATTTATAAAAAGCAAACATTTATTTCTTTCAGAACACATTAATATCCAAAATTAGATTCTTTTTCTTATTTGTATTCTAGCAAGACTGAAATAGTTTCCATGATAATTAAAATTAATTATTAGTAATGAAATTCCAGAATCTTTTTGAACATTGCTCTAGATTTTATATTTTAAATTATGTTTTTAAATAACTTATAAATTATTTACCCTGGGGCTGTCCTCGATTCTTTGAAGGCGAAGGATGTCATGGACCTGGTCTGATTCAGACCAGGGGATAAGAAAGAAGATAAATTATTTATCATCTGTTTAAGTATGTTTACTTTTATTTTGAATATTTATTTAACACTCTAACGATTTTAACTCTAAATGAAACTTGATTATTTTTGCTATTTAATAGAATTAGTCATTAAAAATACATCCCAAAGATTTATTTAATATTCATACAAGAAGGCTCTGTATAGAGTTGAGTTTCTAAATGAATAAGTTGAAATACTTTTTAGAAACTTCTAAAAAATCCTAAAGTATATTAATTTGATAAGAATAATTGCAAAATAAAAATGTACAGTTTTACAGAAGATTTTTAAAATTTTTCTTTAAATTTATTATAGTAATATACATTAAATTATATTTATAAATTTACTTTAATGATTTTAAAGGTATTTTAATAAATGAGTAAATAGTTGAGTCTGATTACATTTTTACTATACAATTTCAATTTGTGAAGAAATATAGATGTAATTTTATTTAGTATTTATATTTTATTCCCAATGCTCAGATTTTTACCTTTTAAAAATAAGATGAAAATTTTTTCTGTAATATAATTTTGTAATATATACCTTTCTAAGTATTTTGATAATAATGTTTTAAACTTCAGAATATATTTAATTTTTTATTTATTTTATATGTGTAAATAGGTTATAAAAAAATAATAGCTTAAACTGAAAATACAAATATAAATACATTGGTAAGATTTTTGGTTACTTTCTATTATACCCCGGCTCATGATCGTAAAGAAATATCATGTTTCTTACGGGGAAGTGAAAATATTATAATATGATTTGATGATTTTATTGGCTCAAAATTTTATTTTAAATATAATATATACAAATTGAAATTTTTTGTGCAAAAAGTGATAAGGGTAAATAAGCTAAAGCTAGTTGATGCAAAATATTACTTGGTGATAATTTTGTTGGTTAAAAGAAACATCACAGTTACAAATCACAAAGGGCAAAAAACAGCAAAATTTAATTTTGTTTTTTTTGAAAAAAAGGTATTATTACATTATACTTAGGCAATCAATCACCAATGTGATTGCTAAACATTAGCATTTAAATAAGTTTTGTCAATAAGTGATTATTATTTAGTTTATAAAATATAAATATAAAATGTTTATATTATTTTTAGTAGATTCTAAAAATGTAAACCTTTTTAAATAATATATAATTTATGCATATGGAATATTTATGACAGTAATTTAATATTTTTTCTTTTTCATTACGTTCCTTATTGCAAGGAGGTATAATGGAAAAGTAATAAGTATTGTTTATAATCTGAGTTTCTACAATTTAATCAAGAAAATATTACATTACTTAGAAATACAATTTATGGTCGTAAAATGAACAGAACTAGTTAAGTTGTTATTTAATATTAATATATTATACAGAATTAAACTATTCATATTCATTCAAAAATTAAAAAATAAACAATAAATTTTTTATATTTGGGAAATATTGAAAAAGGATGTATTTTTAAATATTGCTGTTATTCTTATAAATAAATTAATTTTAAACCAAATGAAATGAATATAGAATAAATTACAAAAGTATTTATAACAACTGCATTACAAATAATTGAATATTTTTAATAGTTTAAAATTATCATAGGAATAAATTATTTGTATTTTAATTATAAAAGGACAGCAAAATAATCATTATTAATATTTTCAATATAGTTACAAAAATTAGAGCATCTTTATTTATATTAAAGCCAAAAAGAAAAATTGTATTTATTTTTTACAGTAACCATAAATTTAATTTCCTATAGTAAAATGAGCTATAAAGTATTTTATAGTTACATGGCAGTATAAAATGCTTTTTCATATTTTATACTGCCATGTATTCATTATACATATTTTCCATTAAAATTTTTTTAGCATACATAATTTCAATTAAAATTTTCTGAATATTTTTTTAATTTGCGCAAGAAAAGAAAAAAAATCTTAGGAATCTAATTATATTGAAAAAGATGTACTTGTGTCAATATTGAATGTTATTTACTGTAAGATGTCCAAAAATAATTAAATCCAGTATATTTAACTTAAAAAAACTATTTCTACTATTTATGCCAAAGTGATTTAATTTCATTATAAAACATTTTCCAAGGATTTTAATGGGATAGTTAGAAAGTAGGAGTTTTTATATGATTTATATAGTTTTAATTGTGTGTGTGATGTTAAATTAATCCATTAAATTGAATTTTTAATCTGGAAACTAAAATTATTTCTATTGTAAGCATTTTTCAGCCAAATATTTTTAATTAAACCATTTTTAAGAGCTTAGAAAGGTTATTTTTGCCAATGTCTTTGTTATTGATTTTTAATGTTTTATTAAAATTTGCTGACAAATTTTATTAAAGATTATGTTTTGACCAAGTTTGGCAGTTGATGTTTTTTCTAGTTATTTTTTTGTTAAAGTTTAATGTTTCTGTTCACTTTTTCTTGTTTTTTATAAGTTTAACTATTTGGAAGTTGACTTTTATTTGATAACCCTATTTTTGTAAATAAAGTGGAAGTATAGTTTTTATTGCATTTATTTCCTCAGGTTATTCTATAATTAATTAAATTTTAATTATGTTAATGCAAATTTGTATTTATATGGATTACTTTGTTTGATCTTTATATAATTTGCATATTTATTTACAGTTGTGGGTAAATAACAAAAGAAAAGAATAATGTAATTAAATATCCATTCTAAATTGTAGCTTCAGTTTAATTTATTCCTTTGTAATTCATATTTTAGGTTCCTGCTTGATTTTCTTCAAAATAGTTAGTTCTAATGTGAGAAAAAGTAATTATAGTGAATTTATTAGTTACTTTTAATATTAATTATACATTTTAAAATGTGAATGTTTTAAATATGCTTGCATAAGTAAATAAAATGACCTTATTAGAAAATGAATTTGATTAAGTTCCTTCAAAACAAGATAGTAAAATGATTTAATGTTGTTTAAATTATTTACTATATTTTAGCTAGTTCTGCCTTTTGGATTGTTATATATTTAAATTATTAAAGCTCAACACTGGATTTTTCCAGGGACATTTTTAAAAAATTAGAGCAAATTTTTGCTGTTTTTGAATTTGTTCATATTAGCTTTATATGTTTAGTATTTACTGTTTTTTATAAGTTCCTATAATATTTGCGACGTAATATCTGATATTGAAATGTTTAATGGTTGTTAAGTTTATTCATAAATTAGACTACTGAAGAAGCAATTGAAATTTTTAGTCAAGAAATAATGACATTTTAATTAAATGCAGTGGTAAAAATGGAAAAAAAAGAAAGTATTCTGGAGGAACTTTTGTTACACGTGAATCATTTTCTCTGAAATCATACACATTAAAAAAATTTTATATCTCAAATGTTGATTTACTAAAAAGTACTTTTTAGATAGAACTAAAAAAGTACTTGATAGATATTATCAAATAAAATTGAAAGAAAATATTATAAATAAAATTTGTGTAAAAATTATATTAGCCAAATTATTTTATTTAATTTAAGATAGTACATTAAAACAAATTAAAGAGAAGTATTAATTTTCAAACCAGCATGATTAAAAATTAATTAAAGAAAACAGTTATAATTACGGAATCTCTACCATTGAGACTGCTATTTATTCATTTGATTTTACAGTTTATTATTTTTATCAAATTTCAATACATTTTATACTTATATTCGATAGAATATTTTTCTGTCGTTACTTTTCTGTTAATAACTAACCATAATATTGTATGCTTTCAGATTTATTGATGCAATTGATATTGCATAATGGGTAATCTAATAGCCAATAGTTTATTTCATTTTTCAATTTACAGCTACTTTTTGCACACGAGAGTTAATTTGACTCAGACTTAGTTTAAAGTGTATTTCAAATCACTGAAAACATCTGTGTTAAATAGAATCCAACTTGCTAACTTTTTAATTTATACCTCATCAAAAGCCAATGGCTGAAAGTAATTCTGAAGATTTATAGAATATTCATGGTATGCAGTTGCTTGAAAGGACTTTTTAAATCATAAACCATACTTACATGTTATAAGAGAGGACTAAAATATTCTATGTATATAGATAGAAAAATACAATTTTAAGCACTTATTTTTCAACAGAGGTACGAGAGAATATGGCCATCCAATCTAAAGGATCATCATACCAGTAGGTCATGGTGTAACCTTAAAGATTTAAATATTTTTAAAAGAATTTTTATTTACATCATAACTTATATACTCCATTTTTCATCTCAAATTTGGTAAGGTGTGGTCTTATTCACAGATTATCATCAAAATTTTATACATTAATAGCAAGATAATATATATCCTAAGGTATTAAATAATTTAATGAAAAATAAAAACTAAACATCAATTTGTTTAATCGATTTTTGAAAAATGTTTTAGAAGTTATAAAACTACACTATGTATTTAAAATTAAATATATTTATTAATATAATCATTATTTGATGTAAAATCAGTGGTATCTATAAAATGTTTCCTTTGTTTCTACTAGATAATCTGATTTAATACTTTCTTTAGAAGACTAATTTTTTTGGCACATTTGAAAATATGACTATATGTGAAAGAAATGTACTATTCAGATTTTAAAGTTTTTATAACAACAATGTATGGTAAATCTGAATATTTGTGTTTTCTAATTCATTTACTAAAGTATACAACTTTTCTATTTATGTAATTTTAATAATCATTTACAAGAAACTTATTATATTTCTTATTTTGTAATTTAGAACTGTTATTGATAATTATAAAAAAATGTTTTATTGATCTGATTACATTGTTATATGACTATAATAATCAGATTAATGGATTTATATTTCCAGTTATGGAATGACTATCAATAACTGTAATTACACAGAAAAGTTTATCAATCAAAGTTATTTCAATTACAGTCGGAAAATGTTTGACTGATTAGTTTCACTGAGTCATATCACAGAAAAGTATGAATTATACAACAGGTTATTTTCAGATAGGTGTAAAAGGTATGTTCCACATAGATGCCAATCCATTTTTTTTTTAAATCTTGTAAACATCTTTTATATGAGTTGATATCTGAATTCATAATTAAACTCGCACATTTTAATTTAAATTCAATTAAAATATGTAAACAGTCTATATCAGATATACCAATACAATAAACCTCGACATAATTTTTATATCAAAATATGTAAAAAATTTTACTTTTGAAGAGAAAAATCTAATAGAATACATATTTATATGTCTTGAATAAGTAATGAGATTTCAAACTTAAAGCTATTTAATTATAACAGAATAAACTATATAAGTTTAATAAAAATAGGTACATTCACAAATAAAACAGATTTTATATATATAATCTGTTATTTTTAGTGAAAAATTTTTTGTATGCAACCATTTTTATTAAAATTATATAATTTATTCTTACAATTAAATAGCTATATATATATATATATATATATATTACTAGCACATTTTTTGAATAAAATTAAATAGCATTCTAAAAAATGAAATATAAAAATTTGTATTGGAAGATTTTTTTATATCCTTCAATTTGAAATACTAATTGCTTCATTAAACTGTAACACACAAACATAAATTTAAAATGGTATGTTGAAGGTAAAAACAAATTAATATAAAACTATTTGAAGTTGTCATTGATTTCTAAGTACTCTAAATTTAAGAATCATTGGTTGAAAGGATTAGTAATTTGACAACACATGAACAATAAGATTTTGCTTTAATCAACTGACAAAAATATTGGAAACAAAAACATTTTATTGGGGTAGAGCATTTTATTCATAAAGATTTTTTAACTGCTGTGATTGTAGTTTAACTTTCAGAAAAGTCTTGATTTTTTTCTTTCTATTATTATTTTGCATTAAAAAATTAAAAGCAAACAATTCATTTCTAGATTATAACATTTACTGCTTCTCTTTGCAAAGTGAAAACTTGTTACAGTTAAATTCAAAATTATTCGAACCTAAAGATTTTTATAGTTTATTAACTACCAAATTATTATTTGTGCTACACTGCTGTTGCAAACCAGCAAAATTTTATGACATTCAATAATTAACATTCTTCAAATTATAAATTGTAGATACTGAACACCATTTATATGCTTAAAATTTTCTTTTCAAAAATAAATTTCAAATAAAATTTCTGAACGGGATTATTATGGAATTAATAGATATTTTAAAATGAATTAGTATATTCCTTTGATAAAATGAGGATTGGCATCTATGTGCATCAGATCGATATTTATAAATATATGAATGTTTTAGTAAATGGATTCCATTGATGTTAAATTTATGAGTGGTTTGTGCTTTTTAAGAATACTGTTTTTAACAATTTTAAAATTATATATATATATATATATACACACAAATTATTGTGTATTTTAAACAAATTTAATAACATATAGATGTACTATGCTTTTGCTTTACTTACAGTTAGAAAGAATATGTAAATAAAAAGTGCATATTAATAAGCGTATCTTTTTTTTAATCGAAGATACTTTTTCCACAACATTACAAACAATTGAGATTTGATATTTTCCCTTTATTTGAACATAATTAAAACGAACTATCAATATTAAACTTTTCTTCATCAACTCCGTTATTTTAAATGAACATAATATTTTATTAATACCAATTTAAAAAAAGTCATTTTTGAAATACCTGTTAAGATGTATTTTATAAAAAAAATTATGAGGGCTAAATTTTCTATAACAATTCATAACATTTTGCACAGCACAGAAATTCCAAGTATTAAATTTTTTAATTAAATTCATTTTGATTAAGAAAATCTCCCTCTTATACTGATAAATCAGTTGTGTGCACAATGAAACAAACTTAAAACTGAAATAAGCATAAAAATAATATCTTTTTGATAAATAACCATTTGAAGAAAAGGAAAGAGATATATTAAATAAAAAATAATGTAATTTATTAGTATATAATTACAATTAATAATTACATACACTGAATCATAAAAAATACAAAAAATTCAGTTAAATCAAAACATATACAAGCTTTTGTACGTGATTTTTTAAATTACTTTAGCATAACTAATTACAAAGCTAATGTTTAATTTGGTTTTCATAATTTATTGCACATGTAATGACTGTGCAAGGAATGACTTTAATGCACAAAATATTTCAAATTCATGGCACAAAAAAGACTTTTTGTTAAACACACATACATTTTTATATATCAAAATGTTGTTTGTTGAAACAATATATTATCAGTTATAAAAATTAGATAAAAAAATGAAAAAATATAATTTTGAAATAATTTCTTTTGAAACATACTATATTAAATGGAAAAAAAGTTATGTATAAAATATTATACTATATAATATTTAACTAATACATAACTAAATCTTTGCACAGTTATCAAAAGGTAAATTTTATAAAAGGATCAAAATTACAAAAAAATTATATCACAGAATTGCATGCATATCAACAGTCTAAATTTTTACAGGACACATGAATATGTACATTTCTAAGAGTATACTTTATACAATATACGAAAAATCTTCGTTCTATAAGAAGAATGGCAACTTTGGATTTTGCAAAATGTTTCTTCAAAAGTATTTGATTCCAGCAAACTAAAATGGTATTGAAAACAATTAAAAGTTTGTTTACAATATATATACACAATAACAAAATACAATTGATTTAAGAAAATTTTAATGCATTACATTTTTATTTAAACAAATGACTATTATTTTAGCATTACCAACATTACATTCTGAGTTTATTGCGATTAATGAATATTACAGATTTTACAACAATTTACAAGAATACAAAAGTGGTAATAGGAGAATATAAATCTAACTAAAACATCTACCATTTGTAAATGTGTACTTAATGTGATAATAAAAAGATATACTTTTCTTAAATAAAGGTACAAAAATTGGACACTACAACTTTACGAGATCAGCTGAGAATGCTTTGCACATCACTTACCTTACGTTTTCTGAAAATTATTACGAACTTAAGGAAAAAAGTTTCGATATGGAAGTGCCAAATCTCAGAAAAGTATGTCCACTTAAAGGCATAGAAAAGAAAACTTAAATCTTTTGAAAAATGATGCTACTGAAAATGTATGAGAATTTCTTGGTTCGTGAAGAACAGACATAATTATACTGAGGTATGTGTAAGAATAGAACATGTCTCTGAAAGAGCTTAAGGAGTTGGGGGAAAAATTTAAGTTACCAAAAATCAAGTTGAAAGGTTTAAAAAGTGATGAAAGAAATATTTGGCATACTTGAGCCAATTTAAAAATTTACTTTGATGATCATATCACTAATGATGATAAAATCTGGTATCTTTTGCACGTTGTTGTGCTAAAGTTAAAGGCAGCTCAGATTTTAGAGTCTCCCAGCTATTATTGAAAATTAATCAAAGTGATTTTCACAATTATATGAGAGATTATTAATAAGTTTAGAAGTTAACGTATATAAATTTATGGTGATTCTGAAAAAGCCTTCTTACAGTAGAAATTGCTTCTGCACACAGAGATTATTTGAGATTATTTTACACATCAAATGAGCCAATTGTATAGACATTGTCTTTGATGTCATCAACATATGCTAAATTGGTATTCTAATGTCATTCTGCAACTAATTTGGTTTGGTTTAAATGCACTTTTAAACACAGAATATATCTATGCTCAAGGTGAGAGTGAAACCCCAGAAAACCTTTGAGTATAGAAAGCCAGAATGCTGAGCATAAATACATTAACTTTATCTTTTATGTTATGACTAATGATACAATATTATTTTCATAGGCATTTGTCATTTAGCTATTTCAATACCAGTAATTTATCACTTAAAATAACTCATTACAAAAGAAAAATTAGCCAATAATGTTAAAAAATGCTAATGTTTTCCAGAACAATTAATGTAATAAATCATATTGTTTTATAAACTTTTTTGTACACTTAAAACATTGCTGGTTTTTACTTATACTAACACATGAATGATATATAAGTTATTTATATTTTAGACTAGATATATATTTATCCCTATTTTGTGCTGATTTCCCATTCCTTTGGAACAAAAAGCATATATTCAAGCTTTTTTCTGAAATGTTCATAAAAAGAAATAAAGATTTTAAATTTTAATAATTAAATTTTTAACTACAAGATTAGCACTGAACTAAAAACATCCAGTGCCATACAAATAGCAGATGAATTTATCAGAAAATAACTTACTAAAAATGAAATTTAAATAATTTTTTTTATATGAAGTTATCATTCATTATGTCTCATATTTCATGAAGATATACATTTCAATAATACATAGATAAAAAATTTATTTTTCACTTACATGCAGGGCGATTTTCAGTAGTAGAGCAAATGAAAATCCAAGAATGAAGATACCTACATAATCCATATGTGGTGGGAAAATTTTTGGCCTAGTTTTCAATAATTTTCTTAGAAACTTTTCCTTGCCAGGTGAGTAAGGAGGGTAGCGATATCTTAAAAAAGATTAATAAACATTTGAAACATTGACACAATTAAATGTAACTTAATACATGCATAATTATTAAAAGTTTAAAATCGTATAATTACATAATTTCAAATACAATCACGTGTCATTTACACATTCTATTTGTTTATCATTGAGGCATTTTTTTCATTTATATATAATTTTTCATTTGCAAATGAAACACAAATGCTTGCTTCATTTGTCATGCAATTTATAATTTTTTGAACATGGAATAAGCTTTTAATTTTGAATCACTATCCTACTTCCTTAATCTTCCTTTCCAAGGAAAATTAAAAAATCTATTTTTCAAAGCTCCTTGCAGTTCTCAAGAAAAGAATTTTCTTTATCCTTAAATATTTCTGATAACTATGGCAATTAAACTAACTTAGTTTCTCAAGTTAATTATTTTTACTTTGGTGATTCATAATTGATGACAAAAAATTAAATTGATGACAAAAGATAATTGATGACAAAAATGCAGTGAAAAGTGTTAATTCAATTTTGTTATTTTTTTTTACCGGGAATCATATAAAAATATATAAACGAGATTTTACTGTACATCATCCAAAAGAAAAAAGAAAAATTTAAAGAGATTTAAGTGCTATACATAGTAACAATGACAGTTTATCAAGAATGAAAAATTTCTTAATTGGGAAAGGTATTTTTTAAAATAAATAATATTTTAAGAGTATTTTAAAAGTTCACTTATTTTTGTTTCTGTTTTTAGAGGTATTCTTACACTGTGATATTTATACATTATAATTAAATTTTTGACACAATAAGGAAAAAATCCTGGTTTAAATGTCAAATCAAATACATTCAATTCATTTTCAGGAAAAAACAAGCAAGTAAGTAGAATAAAATATTCATCTATAAACAACAGATATTAGAAAAATAAAGCAAAGAATTGTTTCTACATTTAACAATTCAAAATTTGAAATTAAATTTCTTGAAAAAAATGCATAAAAATGAACTTGTGCATTCAAATTTTTTACAGCTGATTCTTAATAATTTATAATGATTATGCATGAAATGAAAATAAGTATTTTTTTTATAAATTATTAGTTATTTTGCCTATTTATTTTAAAAGAAAAACTATTCAATGTTACTTTAAGTTGTAAAAAAATTCGTTTTCAGTAGAGATTTTGAGTTAAATTAGTAAATATTTTTGGATTTTCTATTTTCAGAAAAATATGAGAAAAATGAGCTTGATTTAAAAATGTGAGCTTAATAAAATAGCAAAGTTTCTAGAACCAGTGTAACTTAAATAGTGTGACAATTCTAAGCCCCTACTTCAAATTAGCTTGCTTGAATCATGATCACAATAATAAAATCATAGCAGAAAAATTGTATTCTATAAAGCTAGATTAAGTTAATAAATATCTTATCAAATCTATCACTTTATTGAGAATCAATAAATTTGATATGTTTTATTAGGCTTTTCTATTTTGTATTAATGAGAGTTAACTATAAAATAATTGAGAAATTCCACAGTATTTTTGCTAGCTCATTAAAAATATTACAAACAAAATTGAAATAATTTTTAAATTCAAATAGATATTTTAAAATTTTGTAAAAAGCTTATATTACTCTATTAAATATTATCTATATAAAACTTTATTATTATATTTATCAAACACATTTAACTAAAACAGAATAACAAACATTCATTAATGTTATTTTTGCAAGTGGCCATTTTTCTTTAACATTTTTGTAATGAAATGTATATTAAAAGTAATTTACTTGCTTCTTAATATTTTCATTTCCAACTTTTAAATTTATTAACCTTCTAAAAGCATTTCCAACTAAAAAAAACATTAAATACATTACTGTATTTAGTTTACATTTTGATTTTAAATTATTGCTATAAATGAGTGACCATAAGTTTAAATTAAATATTTCCAGAATAATCCACGTATTCATATTGACAGATGTATTTACAAATAAAAAGTACAACACCTATTTCTCTTTGCTCAGTAATGTTTGGGTTTAAGCATGGAGTAGTTCTACTGAACTTTGAGCTATTTTCATCCCTTCTGTGGGTCGATAAACTGAGTAAAAAGCATGCCGGGGAACTAAGCCTTAGGGGTTATGTGTTAGGCTTACCATTTAATCGGGACTTTACTTTAGACTTTTAGGGCTTTTAATTAGGAAAGCAGATAAGGGCATTGTAGGCCTTGGCCCACATGAGGACTGTTGTGGCATTAGTTTAAAATAAATTCTTACTTATAAAGTGTGGGTTATCTCAACAATTATTAATTTTATTTTACAAGAAAAAATAAACAAGTAAATAGATTAAAATTAAAATTTGTCTTAAACTGTAATTGACTAGTTAAAAAAAGGAGGAAATAAGTTATTTGACAGGAAAAAAAGAAAATATATATATGAAACTTATTTTGTTTGTAGATAGATACAATTTGATATTAATATCTGGGTTTCTCAGTCAGTAACAATAAATATATTTATCAATATGTATTATTGCTAAATTGAATTTATAATAGATTTCTAGAATTTATAATAAATATGATCTAAGTTATCATTTAAGCAGCTTATACTATATTACTACAAAATGTCACATACTCTCCAAGTTTTTCACCAATCATAGCATAGTTTCTAATTAATACTGCTTTTTTATGAGAAAATGTATCAAAAGAGAATTTTCCATGATATGCTCCAATACCACTTTTACCCACACCACCAAATGGGAGTGCATCAACTGAAAAAGAAATTTTCTTAATAAAATAACTACTGTTAGGATAAATTGCTTATTTACTGGACATCTGTATTTAAAAATTCCTTAGTTCTTACTTGAAAGATTTACAA
Organism: Latrodectus hesperus; assembly: GCA_037975125.1. Taxonomy (NCBI): domain Eukaryota; kingdom Metazoa; phylum Arthropoda; class Arachnida; order Araneae; family Theridiidae; genus Latrodectus; species Latrodectus hesperus. The sequence continues at coordinate 22,151,544 of CM075852.1, forward strand.
TAGAATCATTGACACAGACACTTCCACTAGATGTTTCATTTATGATTTTTCGGATTAAGTTTGAATTTTTGGAATATATGTTCAGTGTTAATGGCTTATCCCTGAAAATAAATATTTAAAAAATAACAATTTTAGAAATTTTATCACAATTAAACAATAGTTTAGAAATACATACAAATTTGTAAACTGCAATATTTAGTTTTTAAAAATCTTCATTAAAAATTATGTAAGATATTAGTAAATTTAGATATTATAACTTTAGATATTATATGAAATTTATTGATATCAAATAAAGTATATTTCTGATTAGCATTTATAGAAATAAACTATTAGCAGCAGTTTTCTAAATTTAAGAATGCAAATAAAGAGATATAGGATTCAAATATTTCTCATTAGCAAGAGAGTTTAATGTTAATATATTATCTATTACAAGAGAAGATAAATTAGATTTAAAATAAATCTAATTTAGTGAACCCATAAAACATAAGTATGACCATAATATACTGCAAAACAGTTTCTATCATTAGATATATACAATAAATATAATAACATGCTGTATAAAATTGCTGATATATAAGCTAAAAAATATTAACATGAATGCAGTTTACTCTAAAATATTGTGAATTTATTTAAAAAGTATAGATCAAGGAATTTTATTTGTGACAAAATCTTCACTATCTAGAAATCTTCTAAAAAATGAAATTTGTCGATGTCAAGAAATAATCATTTTTTGAAAAGATTTCTAGATGGAAATAAAATAAAACTGCAATTATAGGTTTAATAAATTTTAAATAAGAATTTCTTTTTTAAACTGTAATGCAGTTACATCAGGTGATATCAAATATTAGTTAAGATTCATGTCGATCTGCTATTTTCTGGTTATTATATTTTTCTTCCATAAAAAGCAATGATCAGTTTTTTGCAAGAAAAAAAATTATTCCCCAGCTTATCCATGGCCACATCTTTAGATTCACCCTCTTCAGCAGCTAACGTGTATGGAAACATTTGAATGAAGTCTCACAACTAAAAAATTTGGCACCATTCAGTTTATCATCATGCGATTCAAATAATGTAAAAGATTTTGCTTGAAAGCAAATTTGTTTAAAATATAACCACAAGTTATGAAATATTTCCAAGCATTAGAAAACTATATTTTCTTATTTATTAGAACATTACTAGAATATTAAATGCACTTAGCTCCATCGTGAAACTATTTTGAAAGAGGATCCCATTGATCAATGAGCATTCGAAGATTTTTGTTGGAAAAGCAACCATATGCACAGAGTTAGAAGGATTATTGAATATCTTTTTCAAACAATTCTTAAATTTTTTAAACATTTCCTTCTGGAACTTTTCAAATAATAATAGATGTCTATTATAACCCCATCAACTTTAATTGGCAAGCTTGCAGCATTTTTTCCAGAGGCAAGAGTTATTACATGTCTACGGCAACAAAGTTATTAAATTTTCTTCTCTTTATTACTGCATTATTAGCATCAAATGCAATACAGTACTGAAAATGCATTTCTAATTGTTCAAAATTAAAAACTCGTACTTTCTTTTGATATCTTGTAAAACTGAGAAATGACAATAAGCAACTTGAATCAAATTGTGAATGGAATTGGAAAAGTTTACCATAATTGTGCACATTTTTGAATCACTGTCATTATTCTCACATCATATGCAGCAAAAAATGGTGAAGTTTGCATGAATTTACCAAAAATTACTTCTTCTGATGCTAATTCCTTAATGGATGTAGAAGTTTAAATTCCAGCACATCCATAATAGTTCTACAATTTCATTTATAGGAAACATTTTTTTAAAAAGTTGACTAGGATGATCAGCAATCATTATTAATATATTGATTATTAAAAAGAAAGTAAAATTTAGTTCTAACTGGATAACTTCTTCTTGGGTATCATTTTTGAAGTAAATATCCAATTTTAGAAGGGCTTGTTGGACTTTTTTCTTCTTGTATATGTTTAGGACATTTGACATGAAGAGAAATATCAACTGCCATGAACAGCAAATTATACGCAATGAATAAACTTAGCTTCTTTAGATGATTAAGAATATGATTTATTTGGTTTAATATTAACCATAGTTTACAAAACATCAAGAGCAACACAAATCACAATGAAACCAAAATGCTTCCTTTACTGCAAAAGTGCCTCACACTTAATTCCAGCTCTCAACAATTACAGTAATTAAAATGAAAGGCACCAAATTCTGTTAAATGACTAATGAAGAAAAAGAATTTATGTAGTGAACATGTGTGAAGTAACAGAACTCAAAAGAAATATTTTTCTGCATTAACTTTTTTTCTAAAACAGAAGATTATTTTAAAATGATCAATATCTTATGTGCTTTGCAAAAGCAGTATACATGTATGTGTATGTATATACACACACACACACACACATACAGGGTGTGGCAAGGTAACTTTCTTATTTCATATTGCAATAACACAAAAAAGCATTAGAAATATCATATCATTTATTTTTGTAAACAAAAGTTATATATTTAAAGTTTCAGTTTACATAGTTTTAAATACATTGGTCAAGTGATGCCTGTTATTGTCAATACACTATGTGAAATGAATTTTGCTGTTTCGCATCATTCCCTTGAGTACATTAGTAGGTATATTTGTCATTTCTCTTCGACTAGTTCCGCGTTTCGATCTTTCAAAATTTATAGGTGGTCAGTAAAGACATGACTTTTAATAACCCTACAAAAACAAATTAAATGGGGCCAAATCATAACAATGCGACTGCCACTCCAAATCATCTTTCATTGAAATGAGGAGCCCGGGAAAATGATTTTGCACCACAACAATTGATACTTTTGATGTGTCATTGTTCCATCCTGCTGAAGCCACACTTCTAAGTGCATTTCATCAAGTTGTGACAAAAAAAGATCTTCCATCATGTTCAGATAACAACTTGAAGTGACTGCTATGGTCTGTTCATTTTTCTCGAAAAACCATGAGCACACAAATCCAACTGATGAGACTGCACAAAATATGGTGACATGTGGTGAATACAAAAGCATCTGTTAGAGTTATTGCAGGTTGTTGACAGCCCAATAGTGCATATTTTGTTAATTGACAAATACAATCCATATTGAAATTAGCCTCATCTCTTGAAAACACAATCACATCTTGACGGACATAGTCAAGAAGTGCTTCATATGCATTTTTTCGAGCATTACAATTATGTTTGGAAAGTACCTGCACAATGGCCAACTTCTATGAATGAAAATGAAATTCATCGCGTGTAAAACTTGACTTGAAAGACAATTGGAAATTTCAAAGGCAGACGCAGGTTTGTGCAAGAATGCTACAGAGACAAAAAAATGACACTTTTACTGCTTGGATGTTCTCTAATGATCTGATAGAACTTGAGTCTTCACCTTTTCTTTTCTGCACAAAACCACTTTTCAGGAACGTTGACACCTATAAAGGAATAGATATCTGGCCCAGGATAGGACTCAAAGGAGTAATATTGAAACAATTTTGGAAAACGTGCTAGGATGAAATAACCAAAGTACCGTTTGAAAAATAGACCACCACTACAAATACACAGTGCTAATTACTCTATTGCATGATTGCGACTGAACCACAATATCACACAACTTTTATGTCCTCTCTCAAACATGACAATGCCCATCTCATTATCTTGATTAGTTTTTGTGTTATTGCAATTCAAAATAAGAAAGTTAGTTTGCAGCACTGTGTGTATATACATGTAAGATGCATGTAAGTTAGGAAGTCTGCTAGTGATGAAATGATAATTCAACCTGTAAGTAAATTTCATAATTTATCTGATAATAAACATGCACATGAAAGCAAAAGTTGATTTTACATAAGTAAAACATTACATAAAGAAAACATTAACACATTTAACGGAAAGTAAAAATTTAATTCCTTCCAAGTTTTCCAGAATTCCAAGTTTTTCACTTTTCACTGCCATGAGAAAATTTGCCCTTTTATAAGAAATAAAAGCATATTTCCAATAAATGAAATTAAAATTTAGAGTACTTTTGTCCAATAATTGGCAGGAACAAAGAGTAACATATTTACGGCACACAGAAAGTGCTATTTACTTTATTCTAGGAATTTTCTAATTAGAGAAGAGTTAAAAGGAATAAATGTTTAAAGCCAAGATGAAACAACAATTAAGCTTACTTGCTATTGATTATTTCTATTGCCTCATCTGGACCTTCAACTGTAATTATAGGTAACAGAGGTCCGAATATCTAAAAATTATTCATTAAAATTATTATAGTTTATATTTAAGTCAGAAAATTTTAAATATGTATGTATATTTGCATTATTCATATATAGACTACAGAATTCATATATATATCAGAAATACTTTAAACACTTTTGATAAGTTTATAATTTTTTATAAATCCAAACATCAGTGAAGTCTACTTACCATCTACTACTGTAGTAACAGACTTAAAATACTGCAATAGAAGAAGTTCCAGATGTCAGCATTTGTTACTTAACAATATTTTTTTCACATGAGCGCTACTATGACTTTGTTTAAAATGGATTCCTAACCATTACAAACATCCAGACTAAGTCGGGAAGCAAATACAAAAGTCACAGCCGAAGGCCAAAGTGCAAATTATTCCATTTCTTTAATAAGAGTAAATATTAGGGTAATGCTTGTTAAAATTCTTTCATAATTGGACTTTCTGAAGAAAATGTAATTTATTGTAAGCTTTATCATTGATATTAAAACAAAAACCCGCAAAAACTGTACATTTAAACAAAATTAAAGACTAAATTCAATAACCTTCCTAAAAAATTAGGACATTAAAGGTATAACTTGTCATCCTAAATATGATTCCTAGCATAGAAGGTAGTTTTAAAAATTCTATTTTAGACTAGAAATAAATTTAAAAGATCAATTTTTCAATGCTGAAAATGTATAATAAAAAAAATCCATTTTTTATAATAATAAAATTACTACAGTAATTTTGGTGCAATAAAATTATCATTAAACATCAATTAAAATAATGCTATTAAGACAGAAAAAAACTCATCAGATTAAAATCAATAGTAGAAGAACTCATAAATTTTAAAATCATCAGAAATGCAAATACCTTTTATTTAGAATTTAAAGCTATTTTCTAAGTAAATAACAGTGTATGTTAAGAAATTTTTAAACTGGAAAAACTTCCTAAAACGAGTTATATTTAAGAAGGTTTTTTCAATTTCCGATTTAAAAATCCATTAACATACAAGAAAAATTAAATTAGAAGAAAAATTCAATATATATACATACACAATATTAAATAAAACTGTTTTCCAAAATATAAATACATTATTTTTACAACTTTAGAAAAATAATCCTTACTTCTTCCTGCATAATAGGATCTGTAACCTTAACATCTGTTATCACAGTCGGTGCTATGTATAACTTTGATGCATCATGATCTCCTCCAATTACTATGTTAGAATCTTTCATAAGACCTAATAAGCGATGAACATGCCTTTCATTTATTATGCGTCCAAAATCAGGAGATTCTTTGGGACTATCACCATAATATTCTTTCAAAACTTTCTTCATAGATGGTATTAATTTCTCTTGAGTTTTTTTTGTACAGAGTATATAGTCAGGAGCCACACAAGTCTGGCCAGCATTTATGAACTTACCCCATAGCAGTCGCCGACAAGCTATCTCGTAGTCCACAGAATCATCAAAATAAACAGGACTAAAATCAGAATGCGTAATTAAAATCAAATTTTTAAATTGGAATAAGTTTAAAAAATTTTAAGTAACATAATATTTAATTTATGCATAATTCTCAAAATATTTTCTTCTCTAATATTCCATTATATTTTACACTGCATTATTCAGATTTCATTTTAAAACTGGGTCTATATTTTCACAGCTATCTGGTCGAAACTTGAATTTCATGTACTCACTAAATTAAGCAATGGTTATTAAAAAAATTAATTGCTTAAATGCTTAAGTAAAAGAAAGGGAAATTTTTCAATAATATGGTCCCATGAAAATTTAGAATAGTGAATTTTTATAAATTACAAAGATACAAGCAATATTTCAATATTCTATTAATTCTCTACTTTACTAAAATGTTAATGACATACGCATTAAAAAAAATAATTGTTTCTAAAATAAAAGAAAATAAGTCACAGGTCTAAATGGTGAAATGTGAAAATTATTTAACACAAATTTTAAAATTTTCATTGAATATTGCTTTTATTATGACATAATTATTGTAAATATGTGTTCAAACATATTATTGTATAAAGTAATTTATGATTGCAGATATTCGGTTTTTAAAATATAAATTTCACCAGAAATAATTTTATATTAAGGCCTTTTGTTTTAAAATAGTATATTATTGTTATTTAACGCATGGTTAATAATTTTCCATACATATATAATCTGATGATCATTTTCATTTATAAATTCTTTCCTGTTACCGTGTGGGATAAATAGTGAAACATATGACCTTTTGAAATTTTTTCAATGAAATATCTAAATATTTTACAAAATGCTAATTCTCATATTTACAAAATTCTTACAGTAGTAATTCACTTTTTCCTTTCTATGTTTAATTTAAAATCAATACAATTTATTTTATGATCTTATTATTCATTTTTTCAATTAACATTTAATAGAAAATATTAAAAAATCAAAAACAAAAATCATGATTTTTAAACTTAATACAATATGCACTTATTTAAAAAAATTCACAAAAATATAGAAATTTATTATAAATATACAAAAATATGACTTACAGTTCTTACCATCAGAAACATGCATTATATGTAAAATTTAAATTAATGAGAAAAACTGCTGAATTTAAATGAAAAAAAATTAAATTTTTATTTATTCATTTTATAAGGATTAAAAGCAAACTTTAATAAACAATTAAGGCTTTTGTAAAAATGTACAGTACTTTAGGAGTTTATTTTTTTTCTATTTGAATTTGTTTCCACCAATGAAAATAATTTCAAATATTAAAAAAAATTTAAAATAAGAATAGTTAAATTTATAAAGATGACTTTAAAATATTTATGGTACTATTACATTTCACAACTTTAATTTTCAAATTGAAAACATAGAAGTTATAAAAATAATTCAACTACACATATTCTTTTGAAATATTTGAAATATATCAGTAAATTTTATATTCTTCTTTTAATCCAAAAATAAATATTTCTACTTAGACCACAATTATTAAAACAAACATAAATTAGCCATTTTTATTCATCACATCAGATCATTCACTTAAAATTATTTTAAAAATAATTTAATAACTTCAATTCTAAAGTAACAAACAAAATTCCATCTTTAGCAAAATATAGAAAGATTTTTGGTTAGTATCAGTACATTTAATAACTTGCAACATTCAATATTTTATAAACACTTAGGATTTTGGTACAGTTTAAAAATTATGGTTATAAGTAAATAAGATTTTAAGCTGCAAGAATTGAATTCCACAAAAAACAGTAATATGATCACAATACATGCAGAATTTTAATAGTCAGCATTAAAATAAACTATGAACAAGATAGATGGAACTTAAATATTACCCATAAAAATACAAGCCATTAAATTATGAATTTTGATATCATATTAATTTATTAAATAAAGTATTTTAAACAGTCTTTGTATGTTATAATTATTTATTATTTGAAATTAATTAATAAGCAAATTAAATATAAATCTCCTACAATATTTTCATGCACTTTTTTAATTTATAAAAGTACATCAAAATATTATAAAAGTATATTATAAAAGAAATATTATAAAAGATTTGGACATCAATGTCACAATCTCATTTACTTAACATTTTTTACTTTAGGAGTTCCTTCACTTAATATATAGGTTACACACTTCTATTGAAAATGAGTATAAATATTTTGCTATCAAATTAACAGGTACATTTATTTAGCATAAGGTAAAAAAAATTAGTAATTAACATCTAGTCATCATAAAAGTAAAATTCAGATCTTTATGCAACATACTTAAAAAAACATTGCTATTTCTAAAGTGATACAGTATTATGTGCAAGTTTGGGAGTAAATTTATTTTTGAAAGTTATTTTCATAAACTTATAATTTAATTCATATTATTATTGCTTTATGTTTTTCAATTTAATTATTATTGTTATTATTTCAATCATAGATAAAGTATCATTTTATTGAAAATTATTTTTAAAAGTTTATTGAAGTGAATAGCTTTATAAATTTTTTTTTATGCCAGGAAATTTTCAAATTTCAAAATTTGTGATAGTTTTAAAATATAGTTTTTAAAGAGATTCCTCCATACTTTAGCAAATAGAAGTACAAATAATTAACTTGCTTAGAAAATATGAGTACAAAGTTTTTAACTCAAAAACTTTTTTATGGCTTTTGTTATCTTGTAAATATTAATAACTACTGGAATAGGAAACATTATAAAAACAATGATATTAAAAAATTCAATAAAAGGAAGTTTGAAATAAGCGTTTTGCTACTTTTTGAAAATTATCAAGATAGTTTAACATTAGCTGAAGAATAGTTAACTTTAAATAAATTAAATATTATTGCACTTTTTATGCATATAATAATAAAAAAATTTAAGTTCAATGCTATTAAAGCTTTAATATAACAATAATTGAGAAGCAGTTGTAAGAATCCCCAGCACTATAATCAATTTATTTATTGCATTAGATTGAATTATTATTCAACAACTAGATTGAAATTCTTTTCAATGCTGGATTTTTCAATTAAAGATAAGTTAAAATTTTGATATTCCAAGATGACAAAGCATGACTAATTTTCATTAACCATAAAAAATAATTCTAGAGGTAAGAGACCCATTGAGCATAATAAAGAAAGCCCTGTGGCATATGATACATTTTCTCAAGATGATGTTAAATCATTAATTCAAATTGACAGAAATGCGAGTAAAGAAATGTACAAAATATAATGGAAAAAATATATGTCATATATAGACAATAAATTTCATCATGAAGTTGGATTTTCAAATAAGAAAGTAAACACATACTAAAAGAGATAAGCAAAAAATTCAGGCTACAGTAATTCTTGGAAATTTATCTATTTAAATATGTTTTGCAAATTGTTGGTTTGTCTATGAAATTTTTGAACAAAAGAGCTAATCTAACAGGGGCTTACAGTTTATTACAGATTCTGAACTATTACAAGTATACACAACCAGATAGGATTTTAAAAGCTTACATGCTGTTAAATAAAAGATCTAAAGGATAACCATTCTGTAACCAACAAGGCATGTTTTGCCAGATTTCAGGTTCAGTTGATAAATAAGAATATTGTAGCAAATTAGATTCTTTTCAAAATTTAGAAAATAAGTGGAATATTTCATTTATAAAGCAATAAAAGTTGGTTGAAATGTTTTGCTGAAGAATAACAGTGATTAATTCTGAAGGATTGTTCCGAATTAGTAATGCAAATTCATGCATACTAACTAAATTGTTATATTAAGAGGTTTTTCTCAATTTTCTTAAGTTAAATTTTTTCATTTATGATTTTAACATGTGTGAAAGTGCAAATCTTAAAACATGTCTGCTTAAAATTGATTAAATATTTTTTCATATGCATACTAAGAACTGAACATTTTTGACTTAAAAATTCATTGTCATTATATAAAAAATGTATAAAAATTATTTAAATAACCATTTTATTCATATTTTGACATATATGCCACTGTATCTCAACTCAAATAAAAAATAACAGGAGGAAAGACAGAAAAATTCTGAAAATATAAACAGTAACATCAGATTGTATGTTAATTACCTCATTTTAATATTTATGAAATCAAAATAAAATTAACTTAAGCAATCTATAATCAAAGAAACTCAATGATAGAAGAATCCTGATTATAATTTAGCATGATAATATTTATAATATTCCTGGTCAATAATTAAGTAATTATACTGCTTCATGCTAAACCAACAAAGTATAAAAGTAAAATTATATAAAACTTATTAAGTTATATGTAGTTTCTAAAATAAATTAGTATAATAAAATTAATAATTACCTTTTGCCCCCAAGTTCAAGTGTGCAAGGTGTTAGATGTTTATTTGCAGCTTCTCTCACTATCTGCCCAACACGTGTAGAGCCAGTATAAAAGATGTAGTCAAATTCTTCTTTTAAGATTTCTGTTGTTTCTTTTGGACCTCCAGTAATAACATGAAAACATTCCTTAAATAAAAAAAAAATCTCTACATAAGCACATTTTTAAGAAATAATTTTCAGGTATACTGATAGTAAAGCATCAATATTTTACAATGTACATAAATAGTGCAATTACATAAATTGATAAGTCTAAACAAAGTACATATTATCAATATAACAGACATGCCCATTTTTTTGCATGGTTACAAATTTGATATAAATTTCCAAATAGTCTTTTGAAGATTAAAATTACACTTTTAGCATAAATATAAAAAATGGCAAATTTAATGAATTTTCAGTTTTTCCTTAACATAAAATATATGCCAATTTTTTTTAAGTTTTTCAATTTTAGAAAAATAGGTATTTAATAATTCAGTATTTTAAATAACTCTAAGTTTATCTATTATTGATAACAAATTTGAAATCAAAGATAAGAAAGCTAAGCAGATGAAAAACAGATTATCATTAATCAAAAATTGATAAGTTTTCCTTTCTAGTAAAAAAATTGCCAAGCATATTATTTTTTAAACAAATTAACACCCCAAAATTATAATTTTTAATCAAGAACCATCTTTATATAATTTACATAAAAAAAACATAAAATAAAAGCAATCATATTTGATTTATAAAATAATTACACTAGATTAACTGGAAAGTATTGAAATTATACAAATAGTTTACATCAAGTCGAAGTTTGAATTTAACTTGGAATACAGGGTTTATAGTAAATTGAAAATTTTCAAAGTGATCAAAATATAAAATGGAATTTACACAGTACAATAATGTTAGTTAATTTGTAAAATAAATTTAGCAAGTATAAACTTTCACATACCCTTTTCAGAATTCAAAGGAAGTTCTATACTGCTCCAAATAAATGTTGAAAATTAGATTGATTTACCATTTCATATATCTTTTGAAATTATTTTAATAAAGCCATTTTCATAAACTTTAACATATTATAAAATTTACAAATTTATATTTTATTAAAATATGTTCAAAGTAATAATAGAACCATAGATTCATTTGTTTGTTGTCTAGAAATAAACAGCTTCATAAATATGTAATTTTAGAATAAAATCTTTGATGTAATTTTGAAGTTTAGTTATCCAAGTCCTTTTTTATACACATTATATATTATTAATAAATTATGCTTAACAATGTTATGCAATTATTTTTGCAAGTAAATGAAATTTTCACATATTTTCATTGAGCTTTTACAATTTTAAAATTTTTTTAATGCAGAAGTATATTTCACAGATACATTTTTAAATAATACAAAATTCCCTCTTTCAGTAGAATTGTTACCTACCAGATGTCCTCATTATCAGATATATAACAAAAATATATCAAGAATATTGATATTTATATATTATACTGACCCATGCAATTAAGAAACTTCACAAATTAAGTATATTAAATAAGTATATTCAACATTTTATACATGTTAAGAACTTTCTTTACTAAATTTTCATTTTTCCCCTTCATTTAACCATGTAATTTTAATTTTACATTCATGGTTTCATTTCAACTTTATTTTGAAGCATGGAATTGATATATATAATTAAGATGCCATTAATTCCATCTCAGGAAACTAAAAGAAATATAATATAAAAAATTTTCAACAATTCATGCATCAATCACTACTGATAACTTTTATATTCTTTACAAAGGGTAACCCATAGCAAAACATAATGTTTCTATTACTCTGTTCGCAAATTATTGAGCTAAACATTCAGGAATATTCAGATGGAAGTTCCAGTGTTTATCATGGTAGATGCAATTCAATTTTCAATTCTACGAAACTGCTTGACATTTTGTTAACAATATACTCTCCAATCCCATCCAGGAAAGAGCTTATAGACAGCATGCAATTCATGAGTAAAAAAATAAAATAAAACTGAAATTGGTGAAATAAATCCAAAGACTGGCAAGTTTGGAGCAAAGATTAGTCTCAAGCCCAGTTTTAAAGCATCAATTTTGAAACAAGAGTGTTTCAGCACAACAATAAACTTCACTGCTAATAAATATTTTGTAAGTATTTTACATATTTTTATTAAAACTTATGCATTACCCTTGAACTTCATAAAATAAATTATAGTTTAGTGGAGACTAATTTTCAAAATTTTGCTTTCACCTGATTATTTTTTGGATTTTAATTTTCGGACCTTTTTGATGTAATTCAGTATTAAAAAAACTTATATAAAAATTTTCTATAAAATTTTTTTTTGTATATTTTAATTTTAAAATACATATAAATTTGAAACATGTAATAAAAAATTTGTAATTTTTGATTCAATTTTGATAAAAAAATGAACAGATTGATAGAAGAAATGAAACTTTAAGAATCAATACAAAGAAGCCAATTGTTCCAAACTGCTGTTAATCAGTTCAACAATTTGCAAATATGCTATTCAAATAATAAATTCTTTCATATATTAAAAACTGGAGAAAACTTTTAACTTCTAAAATACGATACATTGTAAAGACTTCAACAAATATTCCAATAACTAAATTTTGCAATTAAATATTATACATACAATGAAGTCAAGTAATACTAATTAAACATAAATAAGAGTAAATGAATGCAACAAAGTCACAATTAATTCTTTTACTTCTTAAAACTAGTTTTCATAATAATATAAGCAATAATAATAAATAAGCACAAAAAATAGTTTTAATTTTTTAAAATAATTTTACTATTTTCTTGGTATTTAAAGCTTTTTAACGAAAACCATTTTAAAAAAAAACTTTTAAATGTATAAATCCAATTTTCTACAACATTCAAACAGAAATTTAGAAAAATAGATAGCATGAATTTGACTTACTGAATCCAAGTATTTTGGAATTAGAGTTTTAAGTAACTCTGCAGTTTTTGGAGCTAGTTCTGATGGTTTAAGAATCACACAGTTTCCAGCAGTAATTGCACCAACCATGGGACTCAAAGATAATTGAACAGGGTAGTTCCAAGCACCTAGAACTAAAACTACACCATAGGGTTCACTGTGAATAAATGTTTCATCCAAGATTGTAATTAAATTTTTTTCAGTCTGAAAAAGAAAATATCATTACATTTTTTGTTAAGTAAAGAACCTATTCATAATTTAAATATAAAGTATTTAGGACTATAGATATTTACATTAAATATAAAGTAGTTAGTCAAAATATTGGGTGTAAGTATGATATTCCCCCAAGTGATTTCTCGCCAAATCTAGCATCCTTTGTTTTGATTAGTTTTGCCAAATTGAGTTTTAATTACTTCTCAGATTTTTTTTTGTGGCCAGATTTGGTTTTTCTAGTGTTTTACATCATTTTTACGTCATATATATGGTTCTTTTCAGTGGCAACAGTATTTGAAGTTTTCATTTTACTTTCAATTCAAACTTTTTGTTCTACATTTGCTATTGTGTTTGATTGTTGCCAGTGTCCAAGCATCGTAAACTGTTCTTTTTCCCAATTTCTTTTTGTTTATTATATAATTTTCTTAGATATTTTTTAAATTTATTATTATATTTTTCTTATATATTTTCCTATAATATCACTGAGCATATTTGACATGTGAGCTTGATATCACATCAAGTAAGTCCATAATTGTTATTTATTTATCTCTTTTACCAGTTGTTTTGAAGAGAAGGTAAACCCAACAAAAAAGTTTTTATTCATTTTAAATAATACTTTTTTTTACACTTTTTATACTATTATATGATTTAAAATTTTATAAAATGTGTATTTTTTGAATTTTGGGAAAATTACTTCGTTAAAAAACATGCACATAATTTGGCGACGAAAAAGTCACAATGGTCGCCAATGGGGTGGGGGATATAAAACTAGTTCTGAATATTGATATAAAAATTAAATAAATTTTAATAATCAAATATATTATGAATATAATAAATAAAAGTGAAATTATGTGTAGACATTACAATCAATGATAAAACTCCAAAATAAAATTTTACATGGCTCACTTTTTAAAGCATTTTATCCATATTTTACATGACAAAGTGATTATTTAGAACAATTTAAATGAAACAATATACTTTATAATTTAGGTTGGGCAAAGTCAACTCAACTTTTCATCCCTTCAGTAGGTCAATAAAACTGAGAACTAAGCATGCTTGGGAATTAAACACTGGGGGTTTGAGCTTAAGCTGATCATATGCTTTGTAACCAGGGCCTTGATCACAAAAACAGATAAAGACACTGATGGCATTGACACCACAGGGCTGTCATGACACGTTTAATTTAATATACTTTAATAAAGAAATTCCTACATAGAATACATAAATGGGATAAAATAAAAATATGTACAATAGTGAAATGTTTTTTTAATGAACATGTTTAACTATGTAATTAAGTATATAATTTTTAAGAGAAAAAAAAAAGAATATAAATTAAATCTGTAGTAATAGTTAAATCTGTAAAATTTAAGTAGTCAATTTAACTGAACATTTAGTAAATGGCAAAATATTTAAATGAAGAAAATATTTCAACCTTTTCCTGCTCTTTCTCTCTATACTTTACAATCTCATTAAAGAAAGAAACAATAAAGCGATCAGATATTGTATATAAGCATATAGGTAGTCATATTTTTAGTGCCCAGAAATATATGGTTTTGATATTTAATTATTAAAAAAAATTATAATATCCATTAAAATTTTGGTGATAAATGTTTCACTGATATTGTTTATATAAAGCAATGATAAAAGGAATCATCAATTTCATAAATGAATATTTTCTTGTAAAAACTTTGAAAGTCTTTTGTTATTAATTTTCATTAAAAAAAACTTTAATATAGAAGGTCATAATAGCAAATGCATTAGCTGAATACATGAAATGAAGATACGGTACAGACAAGAAAAACTTTTTTAAAAATCTAGATTGAAAATAATTTTTCTTCAGTTGTCAAACAATATACAAATTATAGATCAGCAAAATTTTTTTCTAAAATACTTATGAATATTCATCTTTAAATTTATCAATATTTAAGACAGTGTCTTCAAAAAATTTGTATGAACTATTGAGAGCAATCTACAGATTAACCAATCAAGCATTGTTTACAAATACTGAAAACACTGGTCTGTTTTAGAAAATATGTAATTTTTAACAGCATTATCAAAACATTTCTCCAAAATTTTCAATATTTTTTTTACATTTCTTTTTTTCTTTACATTCACATCACAATCAAACAAAGGCACAATCAAACATTAAAACCAAGTATAGGTTTGTATTGTTAAGTATTTACATAGTTTCAAAAACATTTTTTTATTAAATCCAGAGAAATAAAACTTAAATATATTTTACTCACACAATAATTTATGTACAACATTTTCATATTTTTTGATTCAGTATCACTTTTATTATTTACTCTGATTTTTTCTATCTTTTGTTTTGCATAATTAGGAAAGATTTTTTATAGATTAGAATTTATGCATAAAATATTTTTCCCAAAGTATTTTACCTTTTGTCAATAATATTTGTACATGGTAAAAAGATTTATAAATGGAATAAAACCATCTTATCAATTCAATTGAATGGAAAAGTTAAATTATAAAATTTTAAAAAAAGTCCAACATGGAAAATTATATTAATATAATAATTCATTGTACATACACTGAAAATTATATATAAATTTATTAGTTTACAAATTAAATATCTAAAAGCAAAACTTACAAGTGCAGGCTTCACCCAATTTCTAATGTTGTTTTTCATACACCGAATGTCATTTAGCATAAATTCTATTTCATATATAATGGACTCTTGACCAGGCTATTTTGGTGAAATAAATTAAAATAGTGAAAAAATATTCTTGTAAATATATTAATTGATAATAAAATAAGTTGACATTTGTATAAAACATTAATATCTATTCTTTTTATATAAAGTTACCTTAAAATAATAAAAATTACAATAAACTAGAAAATTTACATTTTTTGCTACAAAAACAAATTTTTATCATAAATGAAAAATAGAAATATTTAAAAGATTTTCTATTTAGGTACAAATGAACATATACAAGAGGAAGTAAAAATAATAATGTTCAATATCAAGCATTTATATTAATGTAATTTTATTGGCAAAGTTATTAACGTTGACAGAAAAAGGAAATAGCAATTTATCAAGCAAAACTTGAAAATTCTATTAAAAAGTTTGTTAATGCAGAATTATATCAGCGTAATTTATGTCTTTGGTTAGATAACTGTGTAACGATCTCAACCTCTACACATACAAATATTAACAATTAAATTTTTGTATAAATTAAAACAAGCACATTTTAGTACAATAGTAAGCAACCAAGAAAATTTACAAGTACTTCTCCAAAAT
This sequence comes from Latrodectus hesperus, assembly GCA_037975125.1. NCBI lineage: Eukaryota > Metazoa > Arthropoda > Arachnida > Araneae > Theridiidae > Latrodectus > Latrodectus hesperus. Next base: position 22,168,048 of record CM075852.1, read on the forward strand.
AAATGCACAATAATTGTGCATTATAGTAAATTGAATATGCAAATTTGAGAGGAACAATACTTGATTGAAAGTAACTTCATGGCAAAAGTAAATGTTTAACATTGTTAAGTCCAATAATTGATTGGAACATACATTTCACGAAGATTAATAAAAAAAAATCTTAATTAGTAAATATTCCATACTTTCTGCTACTCAGATTTTCTACTTTCCAGGTAGGTTGGTAATATTATGGCACAAAGTACAAAAAAATAAGCTGTACCACTTTCTACTTTTCAGGGAAAGCACTAACTTATTTGTGAATTTTGTTTATTTGTCACTCGTTGGTCATCTTTTGCACATGAGAGCTGATTAGACTAGAAACTACAGTTTAAAGTGAATTCTTAACCACTACAAACATCCATGTCAGTGGAAGGATTTGAACACACAAATTGTTGAACCAATGGCAAAAGTGCTAACCATTTGGCTTCAAGCTTGGCAACTTATTTTAGAATAATTAAATCGTTATGTATAGTAAATATTAAAATAATTTTTAAAAATAATTACCAGATTTATGCTAATTGAATACAAGATATAAGACTACTCCTCATATTCTTAACAGTAATTTCCAAAGTTGAAAAATTGGAAAATAAATAATAACTAAATCTTACAAGACACACTTTCAAAACACTTTGTAGTAACTATTTCAGAACAATTTCAAAATAATTCAAAAGAAAATGTAGTGGGGAAAAAATTTAAAAACTGATATAATAAATTCATAAAAAAATCTACAAGCTGAGATTAATGGAATTAATCCAAATCACACATTTTAAAAGATTAGTTGCATTAATATAATATTTTTAATCTACATTTTTCTCATGAATTTTAGTTAAAATGTAATACATTTTTAACATTAAGAATAAAACAGAATTTATTATGACATTAAATCTAAATATTTATATATATATTTTTTTACAAATTTTACTTATTATGTCATAGTTATGTTAATGATTAGATAAGAATCATATTTTTAATTTCACAGTTTAATAATTACAGAAAATTTAGCTGTTTATAATTTTAGGAGCTGTTTACTAATTTTTCAGTATTTATGAGATACATTGATTGTAATTAAGCAAATCTGGTGATGTTAATAAATTTGTAAAGTAAGGAACTAAAAAGCAATAAAATTATCATTAGTCAAGTAAAATGCTTTGATAACAATAGTCTTAGTTCTAACATGAATTTAATGCTTTTGTTTGGACCTTTTTAAATATTTAACTTCTTTTATTTTCATATGGCAAATAGGGACCCAAAGTTATTATTTTTTTTTTTACACTTTTGTCTCTGTATACATTGTTAAATTACAATTAAATCTTTTCTAAAGTTGCTGAAGGAAATAAATTTAAATTCTGTTTATTAGTTAATATTTTTGCTAAAAAGAAATATAAAAATAAATTAATAATATGCATACTTTTCCCAAATCTTCAGAAAGAGCTGCAGCAAATGATTTTTCATTTTCTGTCAATAACCTAGACAAGTTGTTAAGTTGCTGAATACGGAAATTAATATTCTTTGTTACTCCTCCTTTAAAAGCATTCCGAGCTTTCTGCAAAATCTAAAAATTTTAAAGAAACATCTGTAACAATTAAATTAGTCTAATTTAAGATTTTAACAAGTATAACTTTGTAAGCTGTTATAAAAGAAAAATTCACAGAAAATCAGAGAACCTTTGTATTTATTACATATATTTTATATAGAGGTGTAATACAGATTTAAATTTAAAAACTCAATTATTTTTAAGAAATAACAAATCCAATGAAAAGCTGTTGTTTAAGATACTGTATCATTTGCAAGATGACTAGATTATGTAAAATGATATCCATAATCATAATAAAAATAGTAAAAAATAAAATTTTCAGACCTTCTTTAAAATCCAAGCAATTTTTAATATTTTAAGCCCTAATAAGCAAAAAAATTTTACAATTTTATTTCTAATAATATATAAGTTTCTGCAAATTTATTACATACTCATGAAATTAGGACTGCATTCAAATAGTTATAGGTTATTTTTATTAAAAATTTCTAAACTTCTATTTTAATAACTAATGTTATACATCAGGGTTTCTTAAACTTTTATAATTCACGACCCCATTTATGATTGCGAGTTTCTTGACGACCCCATACAAATATAAAAGAAAAATAAATATTTTTTGATGATTTATTTATTAGGTAACAATATACATATACATATAAAAATATATAAGTTTAGAATTCGTTTTGAAACATACAAAAATCTAAAATTAAAAATTGAACAAAAAATTATAAAATTGTATTTATTATAGTTTCAAAAATAAAAGTGGATTCTGACCGTCTTAATTCTCTCGAATATATTCAAGTAGTTGCGTGGTAAGTATTAAATTAAAGTATAAGTTAAAAACTTAATGAGATGGGTGTGCTTGTTTTTTATTGCATAACAAATCAAATCTAGGTGGAATGTTTGAAACTGCTGGACGTAAGACCTCTTCAACATTTTTTAACGCTGAACGATATTGGGATTTAATATGTGTTAAAGCTGAGAAAGTAACTTCACATAAATATGTGGTATTGAATGGCAGAAGTACATTTAACGCCATATCAGCGATTGTGGGAAATTCAGTTCTAGTTCCGATCCAGAATTCAGTCAAGGGCTTTTTTTGAAATTGTAGTTTTAAGTTTGAGCCACTCGAAAGCTCAGCAAATTCCTCTTGAGCTAAGTGGCAGGTGATCAATCTCACTCAAGCCAATCCAAAACGGCTTTTGAATCCAAACTATTTTTTGGAAATCAATATTTAATATAAAATATGTCCGGAACTGTATTTCTAATCAAACACACAATCAAACAATGGCTAAAGGAGAATAAAACGAAATGTTTATATAGTTCCTTTAGCAATAATACCTAGAAATTTTGTTGATAATATTTCTCAGGATCATTTCGGTTTTTCGGTTTGTACCTGCATTTCTATTAAGAGTATTATAATACTTTTAATAGAAATGCAGGTACAAACAATCTTTCCGAACTAGAAGATTTTATGATACATTTAACTACGATAATTGTTATTTTATCTTCATAACAATAATTTTACAAGTTAAAAAACATTTTCTGTTAAATTGTATTTTCATCTCTCGCGACCCCAGAATTTTGCTACGCGACCCATAGTTTAAGAAGCCCTGTTATACATGGAAAAAGAATAGGAGCAAGATTTTTCTGAGACGGATCATTTGAACATATGAACTGAAATCTATTCAAATGTTAGGCTTATTTTTTCACTTTATGATGTATTTTTATACACTAAGGCTATTTCAGCTAGGATTGTATGTAATGTGTTGTATATTATTTTACTGTTAGGAATAAAAGCAATTTTAAAATTATAGATTTTCAAAGTCAATAGAATATGTTAATTTTTGATGAAATGTGTTGTGTCACTCAAATGAATTTTTAAGTATGTACAAAAGATTAAAAATATATATGCCTAAAATAAAAGAATGCAAAATTATTGATTTTGCAAAAGAAACATTAATTACAAATTTTGAAGCACAACTTCCTAAACATTTAAAACATTATAACAATTTATCCAATTTCCTTTAACATCAATGTATCTTGAATTTAAAATAAAAATTAAATTTCATATATATATAATAAGAATCACATAAGTAACATTTATTCAACAATCTTGGGATTTTGAAATTTATTTCCTTATCATGATCAAAAGTTAAAAAAAAAAATCTTTTTTATAATTAATTTTAGTTATAATCCATGAAGTCATTTACAATATAGTTTGTGCTTATTTTGAAAGTAATTACAATCATATTGAATAATAGTTGAAGAATGTGCAATGTAAAATGTACAGTTGGAAAACATCGAATAAATTCATAATTTCTTAAAAATGTTTTGATTCCCAAAACAGTGAACATAAACGTAACATCTAATAACAGAAACCATTGTTATTACATGTTACGTTATTATATAATAAATAAATTCTATAAATTTTTTTACATGCACTGTTTTCTGAAAAACTTAACATTTTATGGGTAATATTCACATATTTCACAGAACAAAACTCCAATCAACCATAGCAGCAAGTACACATGCCAAATTATTTTCCAAATTATTTTTATGTAGTGTGATATTTGCTTTTAAAGGAAATAACTGAGATATTACAATAAAAATTATATGTCCTTTCAAAATTATGTAAGTCACAATAGCTAAAAATAATTTGGAACTTGCCATTCAGAAAATTGCAGTTCTATCATAAAAAATTTTGTGATGACCATATTAAATATATTAAAACTTTTATCACAATTATTTTGATTAAAATATCAAGAAAATAAGGCATTTTTATCATCGTCAGTATAGAAAGATCCTGATTTGGCAAACTGATATTGAGAAGTTATCACAAAAATTATCACCAATTTTAATAAAAAATTAGCTCACAGAAACGATACTAAAATATTTTATATAGTAAATTTAAATAAATAGAAGAATTGATTTTATAATTCAGTAATTATATAATATTTTGAGTAAAATATACTAAAAGTTTTCCTATTCAATCATATAAAAATATTGGAATATTAATTAAAATAATAAGGAATTTTCTGACCTTAACAATTTCAGTACTCGTCATACTTGAAAATATTGAGCCTCAGTTTACACCTATAAAAAAGATTATACAGCAAATATAAAAAAGGATAATTTTATAATAAATACAAGAGCACAAATCATAAATTTATTCATATATATATTGATATTTATTTATTTTTACAATGAGACAATTAAATGGCAAATAAACATTTTACAATAGAAATATATTAAAATTTAGAAAATTAACAATACAGTATTATTTTCATCTATCACACAAACTTAAATTAAAAGGTGAAATTATTTTGTTCCCTGTACAGGCAGAGAATTTTATAAATTTTTGTAAGTGACTATCTTAAACAAAAAATGTAGAAATTCCTTTTTTAGTAAAAAATGAAATAAAAAATTTAATATTTATTTTATTTTGAACTTACTTAATTTCTTATTTTTCAAATTAAAATTAAAAAAGAAACGAGAAGACACTAATTTATATGACATCAAGAGCAAGGAAGTATAGGGAATTGTTCATATAAGTTTTAACTTTTTAAAATATAATTTTGTTCCATATAAATAAGGCATGCTAAAATTTAAAAAAACAAATTAAAGTATTTATAATTTTTAAAAGCATCTTAAGTGCCCATATGCATTTGGGAAAAGCATATGGTAGCAATAAAATATATTTTGTGAAACATAAATTTTGTAAGAAAAAAATAAAATTAATAAAACACACAATAGACAGACCAATTAAACATTAAAGTTAGTAAATAAGATAATAAATTAACTGAGCTCTTTACAGATTTGCAATAAGAAAGACTTTTTCCATTAAAAAGCGTTTTTACTTTGAATTTCTTAACGGGCTAAATATGAACAAGCGACGTCAATTAATTTTGTTTAATGCAAAAAACTGCAAAATAAGTATATTCTTATATATATATATATATATATAAGAAATTTTCAATAAAATTCTATACTTAGCTTCAACTCATAATGAAAAGTTTGAAATATAGACACAAAACAAACTAATTCAACACTTCACATTATTTAAATTTAGAAAAAATTAAACACTACTTAAAGCTTTACTTAGACTTTATATCATTATTTTTAATTGAAAGAGAACAGGAAATAAATGACAAAACATATGTACATAATTGCTAAAACAATATTTTTAATGCATAGATTGATTCAAGGAACACCCAAAATCTCAGTGAGAAATATTAAAAAAATGACAATCCAGTAGTTTTTATTTAGTTTTAAATTGATTTTAATTACACATTTCAATATTATTATAAATAATTGGTTGATAATATAATAGAAATGAAATTTTTTTCATTATTTGATTAAAAAATTAATTAAAATTATGGCCAAAACTTATTTTTTCTTATCTTTTTATATTTATATTAAAAAAATGTAAGAAATAATGTTTACTATCATGCACAATCAATTTAAGCATAAATGTTTCTTCCAAAGAATAATCAGAATATTATAGTTTATTTTTTACCCAAAAATTGAAAAATATAAAGGTACAATATTAAAGTTTGCACTAATGATATTTTATGAAATATTACAAACAAAAATAAAATAAATAAGAAAACTAAGAAACTAAGAGAAAATTTTTATAATTTAGATAACTTCTTGATCTCTTACTTGAAATATCTGAAATAAGCAAGAATAATTTTTGAATATTTTGACAATATTTACTATGATTTTATCATCTCTATAGTAAATAAAAATAAAAGGTAAGATTATTTTTATGAAAATATGTATCTTCAAACGTAATAAAAAAATTTTTTTATAATATTTTAGTGTAGACATATAATCCAATGGTCAATTATTTTGACAGAATATTTTTCAAAATATTTCTTTTACTCTGACATATACAGCAGTTGTATTATTTATACAATTAAAATTTGAAGCAAAAAAAAAAAAACTCATGAAAATTCTGTGAACTGACTGAAAAGACAATCTTTTTCTACTAATGCATTGCAAAACTAAATTTTACAATATTTTAGAATAACATATCACATTAACATTACTTTAGCATAAAAATATTGCAAAAGATGTAAATTACTAAAAGAAAATAATCATTTTTTTACTAAATTATACAATAATCAAAACAGACTGGTTGTTTATTTAAACATGAGAGCTAATTTGTTCTGCATCATCAAATTAAAATGGATGCCAAACTATTAAAACCACCTTAAAAAGGTGGAAGTGAAATCAACAAAGCTGTTGAATTAGAAACTAGAGAAATTTAAATATCTCAGAAGTACAATTGTAATAAGAAAATATTTCCTTAGAGAACTAAAGTTGATTCAATAAATTTTTATTATTTATTTCCAATTTTCATTTTGAAATATTTTTAAACTGTCTAAACATTTTATATTTTAATAATGTTTAGTTTAATTTCAGTTTTTAAAAAATTGTAATGTTATCATGGAGAATATTTTTAACTTTCTCTAAATTTTTAAATATTACACAAGCAATTTGAAGCCAGTTTAAAACAAGAACATTAAGAAATTAAAATCTCACTTTTACACACAGCAATAAAACTACAAAAGCTAACATTGATTGGCTATATATTTCAATATTTTAAAATTTCTTTTATAGGCATAAATAAATATTTTTATACATTTCAGTTTTATTAGCACAACTTTAAAAAAAATGCAAAATTACACTGATTTCTTCAAAAATTGGTTGTTACAGGTTTATGAATATAAGATTTTTAAGCTTTAAATTAAAATATTAGCCAGTACTTTTTGTTTGGTAAGAATGAAGTATTTTAAACGAATTGTAATTGATTTTATTTTGCATGTATTTTTAAATTAAAAATTGCAAATTTTATAAAATCATTTTATTCAAAGTTAATTTAGTTGACAAATATTTCATTTGCTAATACACAGCATGATTTGTATCTTGAAATTCTTATACCTGACAGATATGACCATTAACAAAAATGCTTTGATAAATTTTTAAACACATAAGTTCAAATAGTTATTATCATGAACACCAAATAGATTTCCAAGACTTATGAGCACACTAAATTTTCTGTTTTTGAAAATGAAACAATTTCCTTTAAATGTGATAAAAGCTATAATTAAAGCAAGGAAACAGTGTCAAATTCGGTTCAGAGGGTAATCACAAAAATATGTGGGATTTTTGAAGCGATAGTGATGAAGGTATTTCTTCCATACATATAAATAGCAGAACAATATTTTGCTACAAATAGTTTTAAAGGAACTAAAACTCATCAGTCACATTTTTAGAAGCCAAAAAACAATGCGTAAAATAAATATAAAAAAATTTGGTACAACATAGCAATAATATATTTTCAAACTAAATTATGCTTATTTCCAGTTCTTAAATTGTTAACCATTACATATGCATAAATATAATATTCATTAAAACTATTAGAAGAATTATTCACATATCAATTACATTTGCTAATTTTACAAAATTAAAAGCAAAATAAAAAGAAATTTTAATTTGAAAGGGTATTCCTTTTAAGTTATTTGGAGTTATTCTAGATTTTCATATTCACTTAAAGCACATAACATAAATAGTAATAATTCAAAATTTTTTCACTTTGAAATTAGCCTACTATAAATTCTCCAGCAGTAACTTTTAACAGAAGCTGCCTAGCAACATAAATTTTCATCAGAAGTAAATTATATATATAACACAGACATTATCTACATCTACAACGAACTCTGAACTCATAGTTGCAATTACGATTCCCAAAACCGATTTCCGAGCGAAGCAGTCATGTGACCTTCAAAATGTAAATAAAAGAAGGCATTTAGAGGACCAATGATTGTTGTGTAGTGTCGATGAGACTGAGTTTTTATTGGTTTTCAGCTATAAGGCCTTCATGAGTTTTATTCAGCGGACAACACAAGTACACATTTTCCCTTTAAAAATTCAGTCATTAAATAAATAATTTAAAAGCTATACCTTCTCCCAAATGGAGGAATAATTGGGATCATCCCTTTTCCCATTTTTATTTTATTCTAAAAATTATTGAATAATTTACGTTATCAATTGAGAAAAGAAAACTTACAAATAAATGAAAGTGAATTAAATAAAAAGGTGAATCATAATCTCTTAAATTTTTTTTTAATTTTCTTTGTCATAAATTAAGTAAATTTAAGTTTTTCCTAGAATTATTTTAATATTTTTTCTTCAAAAAATAAAGCACAGAATATATAGATTTTATTTTATAATTTTTTCTATTTTCTATTTTTTTTACTTAAATATTTCATTTAATGAGTTAATTTTTTGATAATTTCAAATTACAATCATTTTATAATGACAAGTTAATTGATTAGTAAAATTAATTTCAAAACTAAAAGATTTAATCTTGATATTCTATATTATAGTCTAAAAGCAATAAAAGTTATTTATTTTTGTTTTTTTTTTTAATTTTCCTTTTATATCTTTTTTTTAAGTATAAGCATATTTTTTAAAATATAATTCTATTATTTTAATTTAAAAATCACTTGCCGTTATTAAACTTGAATTCGATCAAAATTTTTATTAGAAATATTTATCATATTCGGATACCGACAATATACCGGTTTGCAAAGCCTCTGCAATAAATGAAATCTACATAAAAAATACTTACTGCATTAGCTGTGTAGGTGTAAGTAAAAAGGTTTCATACTATCTGATAATGATTTCACTGCATTTAAATAAGAGAAAAAATATTTTTTAAAGAAAATTAATGCTTTTTTGGAAAGTAATTTATGAAACAAGAATCTTGATATTCTTAAGCAATTTACACAAATGCAATGAATTGCATATAGTGCAAATTAATTGTTTTGTGTTCACCTTATTCTTCTTATGCATTCAATTTTGATCTCCAGATAACGGGGTTAAGTAGTTTTAGTTCTTCTAAGAGTTATATTCAATTCTATACTCACAAAACATCAAAACCTAAAACATTACTGACAAGAAAAAAATAAATGTTTAAATTTAAAGCTTTATTAATATTTAAAAATTTTACACTAGTTTCTAAAAATAATGGCCTAATTAATTAATCAACTACATTACAAATCAATACCAAAATATATTTCCATTGAATTGTAATATTTCATTTTTGTAAATAGAGAGTTTAACAATAGTTAAAGTACTAATAAAAGTATGTTACGAAGATACTAATAATTTAAAATCAGATATGATATAAACAAAATGATTTGCTTGCAAACATTTTAGAACAATAGGTAATTATATTTTGCAACAATCATTTTTCAAATAATCTGACTGATTTATTAGACAGTTTTTAGCCTGAGCAGAAAGAATGGGCCAATTTTTGAAGAAAAGCATAGTTTTCAAATTAATCAAGATCAATCATTGATTTTAATATATTTTTCTAATTGATAAGTTGAAAAAAAAGTAATTGGGAGCTTAAGATCAAATAAATATTGAGTTTCTCTCATCTCGTTAAATAATCCTTAAAAATATTTTTAAAAAATAATGAAATAAATAAATGAAAAACTTATATCAATTTAGACATATTTTTTATGCATGTCTTTATTTAAAATAAAAATTTAAGAATGATTTTTTTTTCAAATTATTTCAAAGTACATTTTTTGGATTTGATATTCTAAATACCTTCTTATACTCAATGGTTTATTTCATTTTAACTAAAATTATATACATAAATGAAAACAAGATAGTAAATTAAAATTTTATTATAGTTTATCTTGAAGGCATTTTTTTTCACCCCAGAAATAAAATATTTAACGATTGTTGAATATTAAATTACAAAAAATGAAGTTTTGGTTACTAGGAGTTGCGTTTTTTAGACATCAATTTTTGAATATTAGAATATACATAAAATTCAACTTAGGATAACGTTCGTTATGTGTTATTTTCGGTCTTCAAAACTAATAGAAAGAATAAACACTGGTAATCATTTTTATCAACGATACAAAATGAAAAATATGATAATGAAAAAACACAAGTCTCATTGTTTAATAACATGATTTAGAGTTTATAATAAAAATCAATAACTGTGTGTTCACCATGTTTTCAGAATTTTTAATGAACGCATAGTTTTTGACCGTGACTTCTGTATGTATTTAGTTAAAATTAAAGCAAAATGGCAAAGTCCTCTAAAGTTTTCTGAAGCTTATAAGTTACCTGTTTTAAAGAAAACACTTGAATGAAATTACGGTAAAGAAAAAATGTTCTAATATTATACTTAAGAGAATATCTCTTGTTTTTGTAAATTATGAAACTGTTTATTAAATTTTTTTCCATTTATAAATTTTACGAATAAAATATAAAATGCAAAATCTAAAACTGTCAGGTATAATGCAAAACTTTTATAAAAGTAAATAACTAACACCTTTAATAAAATAATATTACGAAAAATAAATTTCTCTTGTAAAATAAATAGACTAATCATATAATATAACGTAAAAAAGGCAATGAAAATAAGTTTATTTGCTCCTTTTCTCGATCAGCTAGGAATGATAAAACTTATTTATAAAGTAAGAATAAATAAAATTTGCTTTATGATGAAGTTAGACAATTATGAAATTTAATTGGAAAATAATTAATATAGTGTCGACCCAGTAATGAAGGTGATCACATATAATTTCAAGCGAAAATTGGGCAAATGCCCCCTGGAGCTCATATAAAAATAAAAATGTAATAAGGGTGTAAAAAACAACACAAACGTTTGAAAAATAGTTTTGAAAAAATTAAAAATATTTTTTCAGGTGCAAAAATTAATGACAAGCAGTTGGGGAAATATTGACTCATATCTTTTATTAGATTTACGCATAGAGATGGTGTTGAGCCGTGTACTGTACTTTAAGTTTAATGGGTTTGAATACTGGAAAAATAATTTTCTGGATATCAACTGACGGCTGTTGCTCAATTCAACATCTCAAAAATTAGGCCCATATACAAGATAAAACTAGTTTATCTATCCTACGAAAAGTAAAGCTCATCTTTCACCAGCCCAAAGTACATTTTCAATGGATCCCCTCCTATAATATCTCCGGAAATGAATTGGCGGATATTTTTGCAAAAGAGGAACTAGAACATCCTGTTCCTTTCACCTCAGAACTCCTATACTAAGAGTTATTCTCGAGGCAAAAGGCTCAAAGCAAAGAAAAATAGTTAATACACCAGCTTCGCAACTGGTAAAAAGGCAAAAATCCAGGACTTTCTCTGTTTCTCCTTTGTGAAAAGCAGACTAACATATGTCCGTCCCGACTAGCCAGTGGACATTTAAAAGGCCTCACATATTCTGGAAATAGCAAGTTTCTCCTTTCCTCTAAATTCCCGCAAGAACAAGCATCACCTCAGCACATCTTGTACTGCCTTGGACTGGACTATGAGGATATCCATAATTGTCCACTTCTTGTATCGGATTTCATTAAAGTCAATGATTTTATTAATTTGGTGTGATTGTGTCTCAGTCCATATGGGAAATTAGATACAACAGCAACACATTTTTCTCCATCCTCAGTAGCTAAGCCTAGATGGCAATTTTAAAAAAAGGGGGAAAGTACTACTAGGCTGCAATTTTGAAATCTAGAGTGGGGAAGTTGGTGACACACATAAGCACCTTTACAGTAAGCTTAAATCAGCGTTAATTACAATTTAAATTAATTACAACCGCTATTGTTAAAATTTCAAAACGAAACAGCCACTGTGTTAAGCAAATCAGAGACCAACGTCTTGATATAAATTTCTACTGGTGCATTTTACTCTGCGCAACAATTTTTATTTCAATTCAGGACAAAAATTTATGTACGCAGAATAAGGATTTTATTTATATTGATCCAATTATTTTTAGAAATATTGAGATTCTTGAGGCAGCCCTTTTTCCAGTTTATGATTTTTTTACAGTATATAACATATGTACTGAAATATATCCATCCATCCATCCCAGACCTTCATTGCCCCAGAAATCTATCTTCAATAATAGCCAGACTTCGAACAGGCCATTTCAAAGGCATGAAAATAGCACCTGATAACACAAGATCCTATACATCCTGCAGAAACTGTCCAGATTCTGAACTTTCACCAGACCCTATTTTTGACTGCCAAGCAATCATTAGAGATCCCTGTTTCAACTTGGCAGACCACCTCAAGAGATTTTCTACAGCCTCCAGGCCCCGGAACTGGCGGCCCTCATACAGAAAACTTTCGGCACTATCTTGGACACGACAACAACAACAAGAAATATATTTTCCCCGCATTTTAATATATTGTGATATTTTCGTATTCTACCTTCGCACACGATGTTTGAATGAAAAAAAAATTAGATTTGTTTATAAGTTAATTTGTCAAATCATTATTTTTAATTCATATTATTGTCTAACTGCATATTTTTAATGAGGGTGTGGTCGCCGGGTTGTTTAGGGCATCGTTCTCATTGTTGGAAGGTAATGAATTCCAGTCCTCACCCAACCGATTATCCGTCTTTTTAAATGAAGAAGCTGGGTCACGGTGAATAGGTAGTGGTCGCAATGTCCTCCAAGTGAAATGATAGATCTGGGGGTGGTAGGTTAAGTATTTTAGGGTCTTCTGCTTGATCCTTGTTTCTAAATTACGAAGATTACCATTTGGCTGCTTGTATTACCTAGTACAGCCCAACTCTGAGTTAGAATCTAGGAAATATGTTATTACAGCAATAACCATTTTTCTGTTATATGAATTATATATATATATATATATATATATATATATATATATATATATATATATATATATATATATATATATATATATATATATATATATATATATATATATATATATAACAGAAAAAACGGTTATTGTTGTAACAATAACCGAACAAAAGGCGGAACTGAGGTTAACTCAGTTCCCGCCTTTGAAATATATATATAATAAACAAATATATATATATATATTTTCAAAGGCGGGAACTTGAGGGTTGAACCCTATGCCACAACAAGGCCAGAAACTGCTACTCATTTGTCGTTACCCAGCGGGCACCTGTGAACCAAGTCACGGAGGCGAGTAGCGTTACCTGCGTCATACCGCCACAAACCCGTTTATAGGGTGGGCCTCCTTCATACATCATCACGGAAGAAAGGATAGAGAAACACAGAGAGAACAGAGAAAGAAACATCCATGCCCGAACTGGGATTCGAACCCAGGACCCACAGCTCAGGAGTCAGGAGCGCTAACCACTCAGCCATCGGTCGGCTACATATATTTGAAATAGTATAAAGAAAAATCTGGATTTGATGAATTCACACATGTTTAGTTATTTAGTTAATTTAAATTAGAGGAATTCTACTTTAACTTAATTTTTATAAGGAAGAATTGACCTTAGAAAATGTAATTTTTAGAAAGAAATCCTGGTCTTATATCAAAAGAAAAATTAATAAAATGAATTACATAAAAAAGCAACCAACATTCAAAAAGCAGGAAAAAAAAAACTGAATCTACTAAATTTAGGCAACTAGATTTCAAGTGAAGAATCAACAATAGAATGAGAAAAAATCATTCGTGCATTAAGTGGATTATTTCTCTTTATTTAACAAGCCGTTCTATTTAGAAAAAAATTATAATATTATAATCTAATTAAAGAAATAATTCATCATAATCCATATACCGAAGTTTAAATTATTATATTATGGAATTCTCGTAAAACATTGTAACCAATAATATATTTTTTTGAAATTATTACATTTTAGAAAAATACTAATATTTGCATAATTTAATTAACAATAGGCGTACAGTAAGCACTTATTAGAAAATTAATAATTTAAGAGAGTATTTTTTAAATAGAAAACACTACAATAACTGTTATTGTTCATATATTTTAACTAAGAAATATTGATATACATTATTTTTGATTTACCATTATTCATATTCTTGGAAAAAACTGTTTAAATTAATGCATACTTATACAATTTTCAATTAAATATTTTTTTGATTATAAAATCATTTTATACATATTCTTAATTTACGCATGTGATAGTGTGTTTAAGAGAATGTTTTATGTTTGTTTAAATATTATATATTTTTATAAAAAATATGCTCGTAATAATGAAATTTAAGTATTTAAATTACAAGTAACATATTTATAACATACATAAACAAAATTCGAATTGGAGTCTAACAAGATTA